>VZTA01028207.1:584977-610058 GCA_013398855.1 Mohoua ochrocephala | reverse complement strand
CATCGCCGCCGCCGCCCTCGTTCGGCGCGGCCCGGCGGGCGGGATGAAGCTGACGGACAACGTGCTGCGGAGCTTCCGCGTGGCCAAGGTCTTCCGCGAGAACTCGGACAAGATCAACTGCTTCGACTTCAGCCCCAACGGCGAGACCGTCATTTCCAGCAGCGACGATGACTCCATCGTTCTCTACGACTGCCAGGAGGGCAAGTAAGTGGCGGGGCCGGGGGTGCAGCCTTCAGGGTCTGGGGCAGTGCCTGGGGCACGGCGGGGTGTGAAGGGCCGTGGGGGCTGCCCACGGTGCCCTCTGGGGACAAGCTGTGCCTGGCCCCGCAGGTCTGGCCGGTGAGCTTTATCTTGGGCTTGTCTCCTGTTGTTTCTTAGCGTAGGCTTGCGAGTAGAATCCCAACGGCAGGGATAGCAGCAGCGTGGGTTTGTCTGCTCTTCGGGTGTACTTGTTATCTTGCTAGGCTGGAGACAGTGGTGATAATTTCCGAAGTGTAAACGAAAGTTCACTTCTGTGAGAGCTAAACAGTTGCTAAGCCCGAAGGGTTCAGTGTGGTCACATCTCCAGGTCTCGGGGTTGCTGCAGGTGTGGAACTGACTTCTCGGGCTTCTCTGGGCTTAAGTCTCGCTAATTAATAGAGAAGTGATTGTTGGGAGCAGTGGGCAGATGTGCCCTTTTAAACGCCTCATTTGAGTGTAACTTCTTGGCTAAATGCTTTAAGCCAAAAGGTGCAGATGGTATGGCGTGTGTTACTAAAACTTCTCCAAACCTGACGGTGCTTTCCATAAAACCCAGTCCCGAAGTGGTGTCTTGGATCGCTGCAGGCAAACGTGGTCCTCTGTGTTTTAAATAATTTTCTCTAGTTGTGTCCCGATCTGTAAAGCACAATTAAAATGTGTATGATTTGCATGTGTCCTCAAACATTGTCTTAATTTAGATATAATCAATCAAGGTGTTTATTGATTTCTGTTACTTGAGGGCAGTGAGTTCAGAGTGTGTTTCTGTTTCTCGTTTGACTGTCCGGTTTTATCTTCTACCATTGATTACACGGTGCTCATCTTATTTTTTCGGATAAGCCCCCAGAAATCTGCAGAGCACTTGAGATCTGTTCAGAGGATGGAAACCTCCACCAAGGGCGTTTGAAGTCTGTGACAGTTGGAACAATTTGAGCCAAATGGTGTCATTATGCCATTAAAATCTTTCTCAGTTGGTGCAAGTGTGCGTTTGTCTGCTTTAAATTCCTTCAGATTTTAAGTTTGACACGTACTTATTGGTGTAGAGATGTAGTTTTGAGGTGTTTTGTGGGTTTTTTTTTGTAAACTCAGGACTGGGAAGCATCACATCCACACAGAAAGTGAAAGGAAAGCAAGTATGTGTGTTCTAGGACAGGGAATACAAAGGACAGGGTGATGCGGAAATGAAAAAGAAATGGCTTGGGAGTATCGAGACCAGAGATATGTCAGTGTTGTATATATTTTCCAGTGAACCAGGTATTCCTAACCCTCCTGCTTTTCCAAGCAGGCCAAGACATCGTACTTTGCTGGGAGGAAAGATTGCCTCCTGCATGTTCTCTTAATTTTCTGGCACACCTATTATGCGTTATTTCAGGCTTCTGTTTAGTTTGCTTGCTTTACACGTTGAAGTTGTTGGTGTTCCCCACCTGCTAGCATGAACTGTGACGTGAAAATATTTAATTTTTATTTATGTAAGAACAGGTAACTCTATACATACAAAGTGTGCCGTGGATCGTATCCCAGATCCTAATTATATATACAGTAGTAGCAGGGCTGAGTGATGTTAATGCAGATGGTATTGATTGCTCTTCCCCTCTCAAACTTGTCAAGAATAGTTTGATGGGTTGGGAGGCCCTTTCATTCCGGTCTCCATCTAATCCCGATGTGCTTTATAGTCAAGGTTTGCTTTAATTAAGTTAAATGTAGATCAATGGTCCTCTACTGCAGAGCTGCAGGGCAATGGGAGTAGTTTCAAGGTAACTCCTGTGTCAGGATGCAGTTCTCTAGTGGTTATAAAATTTTAAAATTATTCGAAAACTTCTCACGCACTATCAACTGGCTTAAAAGTGTAGCTGTGATTTTTAGAGGTAGTCAGGCTTGTTCTCTAACCTGGAAAGTTTGGCTTTGAATTACTTTATCACTAGAAATTCGTGTGAAGATGAAACCTCGGGTCTCTGAATGATCATTGTCGTGGCACTTTCAGGCTTGTAGTTGGTTTATTTTTCCTTATAAATCACAATTTCAAGAGCCTGGAGCTCTCACCTGCTTGGATATAATGGCCAGGAGGAAATGAAATGTCCCGCTTGCTGGGGATCGGTGTAGGATACCCTACTTCATCAAATGGCCTGAAGATTAATGCCTTTCCCTGTGTGAAAGTGGGAGAATGTGGTGTGTCTGTCCTCTGTTGATGAGCAGTTCTGCTGGTAGAATTAAAATGCAGCTGTTTGGTTGTACTTTAGGGGCATCCTCAGCTAGCTGGCTGTTTTGCCCCACCAAAATGAGTCGTACAGCTCTATGAGAGTGTGGCCAACCCCACCTCGGTGAACTTCAGCTTCCAACGGTGTCAGGACAGTTGAAACAGTTCTGTGTAGCCAAGGGCTGACAGGACAAGATTATCTCCTTATCATGTATGTTCTGGGGTAAGGCAACTGCTTATTCATGAGCATCCAGTAATTTTGGTCCTGAGATTCTCCTTCTGTTTCAAAGTGTGTAAACAACTAAATGATTAAATTTTTTAACCCATCCTGCATCACCAAATCCCTCCACAGTAGGCTGGCTCAGAAGCATAACTAAGAGGCTCCCTGGAGTCTGTTGGGACTTAAGGAGGGATTCTGAAAACTCGCAGGACAGTTGTATGTTGGGATGTACAGCAATCCCTGAGGGTGGGAACAGCCTGGCTGCACGTTGGTAACCCTGCTATGATAGAATGGTGCTCTAGCAAAGGTTTAGCTTGTATTTTAGTGCGTATCAATTGTGTATTATTGATAAATAAAGTGATGATCTGGACTCCTGCTTAGCTGTGGTTTTTGCTGGGCACATCCGTGTTCCTGGTTGTGGATGGTGTTTACCAATAGCAGCAGTGATTCAAACCAAGGCACAGGTGATATTACAAACCTTGCCTTTGTTTTGTTTCATCTTTGTAGCAGATTGGACTGAGATCTTGTATTTTTCTTCGTCGATATTGCTTAGTTTGTAGGTGGGCTGGATAGATTGACCTTGACCTTGGAATTATGTTTAGTGATTGTGATTTGTTGTTAAAAAGTACTTAATTTTCTTGTTTGTGTTTAAAATAGTTGATTGGCAACAGGTCTTGTGTGCAGTGACACGCTTCTGTTTGTGTCAGTTTCCATGAAAACTTCACCTTTCCTAAAACACAGAACTCTTTTTCCTTCTTTTTGGTAAATGAGCTTTTGTCTGTCTGTTGATCTTTATTGTCTCTGTCTATATTAATTTATTCTAAATAGATCTTCTAAGTTTTATACTTGTAATAGAAAAGGACAAGCCAAACTAGGCGTGGGAGTATCTAATATAATATGTTTTGAGGTTGGGGCTTTTTTTTCTTGGTTTGTTGTTGGGTTTTATTCCCACTAGATTGGTCAACAGCATAGCTGAGGTAACTTCAGAAAGCAGTATGGGGAAGTGGATCAGGCATAATGTTAGAGTGTGTCAAAATTTAAATTAGGTGAGTTTTTTTTAGTGTGTGGCATGTTGTGCATCTGAAGAACAATTTAAAAAACTGCTGGAGGAACTGGGGAAGAATCCACCGAGATTTGGTCTGTGGTACAGCTGGTGTGTGGGTTTTCACTGCACTTGCTGTGTTGGCTTTCACTTTGTGGGAACTTGTCCCCAGCAAGTTTGTTTGAAGTCAAAGCCCTATGGCTTCTGCTGCTTGAGAATCAATCTTCTAGAATGAATGTCTGTTTTTGTTATGATATGAAAAGTCTGTGACTTGTGCTCTTGTTTGGGTGTGGCAGGTCGAGGCTAATGAAAAAAGGAAAAAGTCCAGCATATTAGAAATACCTTGTCTGAGGGTGTAGTCTGACAAACTTTTCTCTTGGCAGCAGTATTGGTTTCGACCGCTCCTGCTGTTTGTTTCCATTCCCATGCTGTCCTCTCTGGTTGTGTGGGTAAAATAGTTTGTGGGCCTGTGTAATAACCAGAGTTATGAATTTCTGGATTAAAAATAACTCCTGGAAGAGATGGTATTTCTGGTGTTGATCAGTACCCTCGCTGGTTGACTGCCCAGCTCTGAAACCTTCGTGCTCCCTCGGCTGGGGATGAAAGGGGAAGGAGGGTGGTGGAGACCTTGCACTGCTCAAACAGGCACCACTGTTGTGAGATACCCTCATTGGCCAGCTGCTTCTAAGCTTACTCTGCAGTTTAAATTTCTAGCTCTGCAGTGCATCCCAGACCCCCAAAAATCCAGTTCTGTAGGTTGTGTTTCTCTCTCACTAGAGCGTCTTTCATTCTGTCGCAAAATGTTAAATTTGAGTTTCTTGCCTTAAGATTGGATACAAGCAGAATTCTGCAGTGGTTTGGAAAAGTCCCCGTGTTACTGTCTGTTACAGATGACTGGTATATAGATGTGTTTGGGTTAATACCCTGTGAACAAGACACCCTGTTCTAGGTTTTGAAGTAACAGAGAACAAAGACAAATTATACTCAATCTAAAATAAGCAGCAGATGAATGGGAGATTTGAATGGGTAAGGGCACAGTGAGGCAGTGCTGCTTGCTGTGCTCATTATGTTAGCTCCTCCTTTTCTTTTTGCAGTAGACATCATAGGAGAAGGAATTTTTGGAGGAGACAAGCGCATTTTGTAGGTGTTACAGGGAATTCCTCAAGCTTAGGGTTAGTCTTGGAGAAATACCAAGATCCTTGTTTGAAAATCGAATACAAAAGCTTTTCTTTCTTTGTATAAAAACATCTGACTACTTGAAACAATCATGCAATGCCTCAATGGGAACAGGCCTTGTTGATGTGAGTTTCGTTTTGAGATTTTTGTTGCAGAGAGTGCAATTATTTCTGCTTCCTCCTGACAGACCAAAGAGGACCCTGTACAGTAAGAAGTATGGAGTGGACCTCATCAGATACACACATGCTGCCAACACTGTCGTGTACAGCTCCAACAAAATAGATGGTAAGTGATCCACTGGAGTGGAGCATATCAATCTCCTTACGCTACAGGTCTGGATAATTAGCTCTAAAGATTTGGGAAAAAGTTATAACAGCTCTTCAGCAGTGAGAACTCTGTCAGAGGCAGAGGAGGGAATTACCATCCAACACTAATGCACAGCTTGGTGCTGGTCCCTTGAGCATCCTTACATGTTTTGTTTGCTGCTGCCATAACTAAAGGGTTAAACGTTGTTAGGGAGATAAAACTTGGGTTCCTCTGCACCTTCATTTCTTCCGTGTGAGCGAGGTGGAAGGAGCAGCTGGGCTGAGTGCCACAGCTCTGTCTGGTACACACAACTCAGCTGCAGGGGAAGGGAGGGCAGGAGGTGCAGGTAGCTCAGCAGATCACCAGCCAAGCCTGGAGGAGGTCACAGAGCTCAATTTTGGTTTTGTGTGTTGTAGTCAATATCTGAGCATTTTGCAATGACCAAGTCTCTTGGCTCAGCGCTTTACAAATGGCTTTTAACATTGTACTTGTAGACTCATCATTTCTGGAGTAGAGGTTTTGGTTTGGTTTTTCCTTTGCAGAGATGAAGCTTAACAGTAGAGATGCTGGTGCCTTGTGATGTGTGCTGGGCTACTGAAGGAATTGCAAAGACTGTGAATTTAGAGAAGTTAAGAGACAGGAAGTCAGGTTAAAGTAGAACAAGCTGGGCCTGAAATTAGAGGAACAAGGAAGTCTCCACCAGAATTGGATTTAATGGTGTAAAAGGATTAAAAGTGTCCCAGGAAGCACGTGCCTTTTTAGTCTGTTTCAGAACCTCCTTATTTTTTAAATTATGTTACTACTTTATGTCACATTTTTTTATTTGGCTGTTATTTAATTTACAATAACTAATAATTAACAATTTAATGAAGCATTTTAATGCCATTTTGAGTACTGAGGTTTTGTTTATAAGCACTGGTAAGCCTTAAGACTTAAGTCTTCATGCCGCAGGGTAGCATTATGGTAAACACTTAATCAGAAGAAAAGAAAAAGATACAATGTGAGAATGTTTGTTGCTGTACAAATTGTGAGTTTAATAAACCCAACGGTGTGTTCTGTAGGAGTCCAGATACTGTTTAGTCCCTAATGCATGTGGTCGCGGGCAAGGTGCATTGTATTAACCTGTTTTGGAGGTATTGGGAGGGAAAATTACCTCAGGAACATGCTATAGGAATGCTGGTGCTTGTTTCCAAGCTTTTTTTTTCTGTTGAATTGCTACCCATCTACTTGTGAAGATTTCCTCAAGACCTCTGGACTTAGTTCCTGTTGCCTGATTCCAGGCTGAGGTAGTAGTTTGTACAGTTTGAGGGTCTATGATACCACCCGGTACAGGAGATAACTGTACAGGCCACTGCCTTGCCTGGGACAGAGCACTGCCAGCAGCGAGGATCACAAAGGAGCACAATTCCCCAGTGCTTCCTCTTTAGGAAAGGAAGATGGAATTCTGCATGGATGCTTCGGAGATCAGGTAATGGCAGTTCTTGCAGGAAAAGCTGAAGATGTGTCTTAACAGCAAGTTTGGAGCATGTCGGTTCTATCCGGTGTGGGATGTGACACTGGTGTTAGGGATTTATATTTTGGATAATCACCTCAGGTCACTTAGAGCCTTTCAGAACTGTGTGTCACCAGTACCACGTTTCCAGCTTGTTCCATCAGCTTCGGTTTGCTTGTCAAATACTGGAGGGTGGTTTAGACCTCCGATCTCAGCTTGATGAGCAACCTCAGGCAAAAATGGGAGCTCGATAATTTTTTCACAAGATAGAAAATTTTACTGAATGAGCCTTTCAAAACATTCTGAACACAGTAGCCCCTCTGACTGTCAAAACACCCTGTACATGTTGCATCCTCTTGGCACATGTTCTTCTGAGTCAAAAGTAAAAATGTCCTTGACCCCCAACAGGACTTGTTGTTCCAGCAGTACAGAGTCTGCACATAAAGATTAAGGAGTGGCTTCTGCCATTTAATAATTGTTCCATCTTAGAAGGATTTCTTTTAATTTTGGGAGACAGTCTCAACAGCATCTTCCAGAACTGTGGGCTGCTCTTGGTATGTTCACCTATACTCAGGATAAAGTTGGCACTTGAGAAATGTTGTGGTGCTGCTCTCATCTATTCAATTTACGTTTAAGGTTGCTTGAAGTGCACTAAGCTTTAGATTACTCCTCTGTCCTCTTCTTAGAGCTTAGCTGCTCTAAGTGCAGAGAGAGTGTGAAGCTGTAGATTGCCAGATTAAACAAAAAGAAGAGAGATTTGCTAGTTTTTAATGGTCTTGTCCTGGCTTTGAAATTGTGGTTTTATCTTTTATCTTAGCTGAGTGCCAGAATTTGTACATTTCCTGTGTGTACTGCTTAGTTGGAGATTCCTTTGCTGAGTGTGTATGTAGGAAAGAGAGCAAGACTCATGCTGCAAAGCAACACAAAGTGGTTGCATCAACTCTGTAAATTTGATACTCTCCATTTTGTGAGAGTGGTGGAATAAAACCTGCTGCTACTTAAATTTTAGCACCTTTGAATTGCCTTGCATAAATCACATGACAGTTGTTTTTAAAATGTAACGTGACTTCAGACTGTAGGAAGTATCTTTTCCTGTTGCCTAATTTTCAGTTCTGCTTAAGAACTGAGTTGGTTTATGTCTGTTTCTAACTTGATTCTCTTTCAAAGTCTTACTTGAAAGCAAATGACCGGACTGAAGCACTGTGGTGAGATCACTATTGCATTGGGGAGCAAGTTACTATGTGATCATTTTCAGATTACCTTGGGCTCGTGGTGTAATAAATCTTATGGTTTGTTTATGTTTCAGACACAATCCGATACCTCTCCCTGCATGACAACAAATACATTCGGTATTTCCCTGGGCACACAAAAAGGTGAGATGTGGCCTGGGGACAGGACAGGAGAAACTGAAATAAGAATGGTCATGGGCTTGAGTTCCATTACACTTGGTTCATGCTGCTTAGTGCTTTGTTCAGTTATGGGTTGGTGCACAACTGTTGGGTTGGTATTGCTCCATTCACTTCTTTGGTTTGTCTCTGATGCATGTGGGTGTCTGTATTGCAGAGTGGTTGCTCTTTCAATGTCTCCAGTGGATGATACTTTTATTTCTGGATCCCTGGATAAAACTATTCGACTTTGGGATCTCCGCTCTCCAAATTGCCAGGTAGGTTATAAAATTCATGTGCGTAATGCGTTGAATTTCCAGTTGGAAGGATAAAAAAAGGATGTGTGTTTGTAACAAACTAAAAATACTGCCAGAAGTGTGTGCTGCTGATTTGGTGTTGACACCTTCCTGAAGAAGCTTTGATCAGGAATCTCTGTGCAGTGTGTGTGTGTCACATTGTGTAACACCACTTGCTCTCACCTGTGTCTCTGTGTCTCTGCTGGAGAGGCACTGGGGAGAGCAAGAAGTAACACCCACAGCTGATGAAACAAGAGAAGGGCTGGGTGTCATCAGCTTGTTCATCAGGCTGCTACCTTATGCAAAGGGTGTTCTCTCAGAGCTGGCATCCCTCCTGTGTTGAGAATTCATCTTATCTGAGTGTTTGTAGTGTGTGCCTAAAATTAGTGCCTTGATGCAATTAAATTCGATGAAGAAACTGGTGATCTAAAGTAACACAGCAGCCATATGGTCTGGCACTTCCTTGCATCACCTCTGTTGTTCATCAGAACTGTTTGTGAGCAGATTTGACTTGCTAGCAAGACAGAACCCTTTTTGTTTTTGTTTACTTATTTTGCTGGAATACTTTACTTTTTTTAGTGGAAGCAGGAAAATACCAGAAGTGTCAGGAATGAAAGATTGGCAGTAGAATCTCCACCTTTAGTGGTGCTGAGTTGTTTTGTTCTGGTATCTGGATATGTAGCGTTGTGCTCTCATATTTTGGGACCATTTTGCTAATGAGAGAGGGCTGTTTGCTTATTCCAGATGATGGAACTGTAAATGAAAGAGAAAGAAAAAAGTTACATTTCTCACAAAATGTTTTTATCTTTCTTCAAACCAAGCCTTTTCTGGCAGATCTTAATTCTGGGGTTTTTTTGGGAGTATGCCTTTAACTCCAGTGTGTAGGTTCCCCTTGGGATGAATCTCCATCTCCAAGGGGCTGCAGATGAGATAGGGTTGTAAGTGCGGTAGCAATTCTGTGATTGATGCTAATGCCTGAACTTGTAAGAATGGTAAAACTAGGACTTGGAACTGGAAGCCGCATCCAGCCAAGTTTGGGAAACAGGTTGAGGAAGTGTTACTTGTAGTTTTCAGTTGGTCCGTGAGATGGCAGCCACACTGCCTGGAAATATTCCCATTCCCGGGAAACCAGAGCTGGCCCGCTCACCAGGGCCCTGAGCATTGGCTGAGCTCCCTGCCTCACCTTCAGAGACCACAGGGAAAACTGACCTACGTGGGAAAGAAGAGAAGTAGTGAAGTCTCTAGACTTTATCTAGAGAAGAATGCAGAAAGAAAGAAAAATGCAGAAACTTGTTCAATATATTACGGATTTAGTCAAAGATGTGTTCTTGTTTGTGTGCACACAGTTCATAAAAATGTTTGACTAACGTGCACAGACTGCTAGTCAGGATACAGGAAATTACATATTTTGTTGGCTTTTACCAAATTTTCTCAAGTGTTTTCTACGATGTGACTTAAGGAAAAGGTAACATTAAAAATAAGCACTGGTAGTAACCTGTCAATTTTAATATGTAAGGTCTTTTGGCTTCCAGCAGGTCTTGAGTTTTCATTAAACAGGCATGCAAAGCTCAGCAGTGATATTCCCTTGCTTTCAAAGTACTTTTTTTCCCCTCCTGTGCAGCCGTGAGTGGTAGAGCATTGCTGTTGATCCCAGCAGCAGTGTTACGTGGTGCTGCCTGGTCTGGTTATTAACACAGCCATATGAGCCTCCCTTCTCTGGGGACTTTTGGAGTGCATGACACCTTGAATGAGGTTTTGATTTGTTTTGGTGTAAACTTTGTCACTGAAGCAAATTGGAGGCTCTGTACGATGACCTGAAGTTGAGAAAGCTGAGTTCTGAACCTTTGTAAAACCTCAGTATTTACAATTGAAATTAAATTGTTCCATCTCTAGTCTGCTGTCCTGCTCACAGCGGGCTCAAAGGGTGGTGGTAGAAATGTGAGCAGTCTTGCAAGTTAATTCTGGCTATTTCTCTTTCTAGGGTTTAATGCATCTCCAGGGGAAGCCTGTGTGTTCTTTTGACCCAGAAGGGTTGATTTTTGCTGCAGGAGTCAATTCTGAAATGGTGAAGCTTTATGATCTCCGTTCTTTTGACAAGGTGAGGTACCCTAACTTCCCTTCTTACACTTTTTATCTTGCAAGAAATAACCTCAACTCAGTGCTCAGAGGCTGGATTTGTTTACTCGAAGTTACGGTCTGGGGTGCCTCCCTGGCATCCAGAGAGTTCTCAGTAAGCACACATCTCATGGCCAGAAGGGGATACAAATCCTGAGGTACACTCTGAAAGTGCTGACTCTTGAACCTGCTCCAGACTCCAGTTTAGGCTCTTTGTTGTGCAGTTTTGGCCTTTCTTTCCTTGCTGCTTATTCCGGAAGAACACTGGCAAAGATTGAGCCAGGACTGTCAGGAGGGATGGAAATTTCAAAGGAAACTGTACTGGCGTGGGCAGCTGAACTGAATAAGCACTCAGCATAGTTAGGTCTGTGGTTTTCAAAACTCAGATGATGATTACACTGGCTCAAACTCTTTCTCTAACTTCATTTAGCAGCCTTGTTCAAAAACTTCTTCCTTCCTTAATTTAATTTCTGCTGTTGATTGTGGTAAGGTATGAAACTATTGGATTGAAACAGCCTTTTGTGCTCTTTTTTTCATATGTCGAAACTTACACGTGCAGTGACCTGTTTGCCTTGACACTGTTTTTTGGTATCTTAGGGCTAAGGATTTTCTTTTAAAAATCTGAAATGTTTTCCTGCACTGAGGTTAAAAGCAGATTCTCGTTAACAGCAATGCATAATCTTCCTCATATTTCCCACTTCCTCTCCGCAGGGGCCATTTGCTACGTTTAAGATGCAATATGACCGAACGTGTGAGTGGACAGGCCTGAAGTTCAGCAACGATGGGAAACTCATCCTCATCTCCACCAACGGCGGCTTCATTCGGCTGATCGATGCCTTCAAAGGAGCTGTCCTGCACACGTTTGGGGTGAGCCTGCTGCCCGTGCTACTTCCTGCAAAACTCGGTGTTAGTTTGGGGAGCAGGTGCCCTTTGGCTGTGAGGTTGCTGTGGACACACTCTCTACTACATATTCTCCTGTTTTGTGCCATAGGGTTATAACAATAGTAAGGCTGTCACGCTGGAGGCATCATTCACACCAGACTCTCAGTTCATCATGATAGGTAAGATAATTCTTGGCAAGAATTTCAGTGCTCTGAAATTAGGTGTGCTATGTAGGGCTAAAGCTGTGTCTGTTGGGAAGCAGAATGTATTTAAATAAGACAATGCAGCTGTAAGCTTTCTTTGCACTGACAGTGTTCTGTTTTGTTAGATTGCTCAGTGTTCTCTAGACTGAAATCTAAAAGAGCCTGCAATAAGTCTTTTCTTTTTTTCTTCTGTAAAAATGCTGTTCCAAAATAGACAAGAAACCAGGAAACCATTGTAATGTGGGAAGACCTGTCACATAATTTGTCAGTGGTCCTCACCCTGTGGCTCGGACGCCCTCGTGTGCTGTCTCAAAGCATGTTGTGGCTGCGTTGTGGCCATCCCCTGTTTCCCGATGACCAAAGCACCTGTTTGTGCTTGGGTGACTGGTCTTGTAGCTTGGTGCGTTTGTACACCCCCAGGGGTGTTCCTGCACTGGTGACATGCTGGGGCAGCTGCAGTTTGTTCATGTGGCTCTTGTAAACCCCCATGTCTGTGGAACAATTTCTTAACCCTTGATAGAAGCTGTCGGCATCAGCCTGGTGGCTCCCAGTTTGGCTTTCCTGTATGATTCCCCTGGCCCTCTGCAGGATGGACTCCTGAGGGAAGCAGGTGGCAAAAAGCAGTTTGAAACTCCTGTACAGCCTGATGCTGCACCTTGGGCACCTCAAAATAAGCACTTCAGTCACCTGCTGCCCAACAGGACCTGTGGACATGAGTCAGATGAGTCTGTGTGGTGCTGCCCCTCCCTAGAACTTTATTTTTTGTCCTTATTTCTGTGGCTGATCTATCAAATATGTTTAACTTTGTGGTAATTTGGTATCCAGATCCTCATTTTTCCTGGATGAGTGATGGTCTTGGCAAAACTTCTTTTCTTTTGTTCTGGCTGAGAACTTCCTGATTGCAGAGAAGAGGGGTGGGGTTTTTTGTTTAGTCTGTCTCTGGAGAGCACTTTATTGCACATATTTACCTTCCTGTTGTGCTCTTCCAAATTAAAACAGTAGTAGAAGTTCCAAACCACTTATTCCTGTTCAGTTTTTACATACGGTTGAGTTGCAACTTGTGCTTCTTAATTTTTCTTTCCTGGAAGGCTACAGGCACAAATACAGACGCAGAAGAAAATGCTTTGCATTTTAATTAGGAATCCTATTTAAAATGAGTCTAAAGCAGAACTGAATTATAAAAATGTAAAGTTCTCAGCCACAGAGTTTGAAAAAAGTCATTTTGAAGTGAAAAACTTGTCCCATTATAGTAATGTGGAGAGTCGATATCTCCAGGGAAGCTTCTGGTATTTGGCTTAGTGCATTGAAATCTGGTTACCTTCCATGGTAAAGGCTTTGGTTTGATTCTGTGCCCACTGAGTGAGACATTTACCTGTGTCTGAACTGAGACCTTGTGTGAACAATGACTCTTTCCCCAGCACTTGGCCTCTGCGCATTGGTGCAGGTTGGCCAGGGTCTCTCCTCCATAGCTGGAGGTGCCAGCTCTCCTTTCCTGCTGGGTGACTGTAGTTAACATCTTTGCCTGAACAGTGTTGCCCTGTCGTGTAGTCGAGTCTCTGCAGTGCAAAGGTACAAACCTGCTGCTTGGATACAGGTGTGTTAACTCCACGATGTTTTTGTACGTGACCTCATGACACTTGGAGAACTCTAAAGGCTGTGTTTATGAAGTTGAGACCTGCCTGTTCCTAAAGTTCTGACCAAAAAAAAAAGTTCTTCATTTCCTCTGCTGACCTCTCCAGTGCATCTTGCATATCTTGTTTTCCACTCCTACCTTCAGGTTCGGAGGATGGGAAGATCCATGTTTGGAATGGGGAAAGTGGGATGAAGGTGGCTGTCCTAGATGGAAAACACACAGGTCCTATAACCTGTCTGCAGTTCAATCCAAAATTCATGACTTTCGCTAGCGCATGTTCCAATATGGTAAGGAAATGGGGTTTAGGTTCCTCTGAGCTCCGTGAGGTGCTGACCCTTCCAGAGATGAATCCGAGAAGGCTCAGTGCCTCTCATGTGTGCTTCTGGGGTGCTGTAGGAGAGATCTGTGTTCTGCTGTGAAAGGATGTTTTCTTTCCTCCTCTGTAGGCCTTCTGGTTGCCAACTATCGACGACTAATTCCTACGCTGCGGCTGCTGTTGGATGGCTCCCATACTGCTAACAGCAGCACGTCATTGCAAGCATAGTTTTGGAATTGCCTACATCTCCTAGACTGTGTTCCTGTTCCTGCGTATTTTCCATGTTTTACCTTATCTACAGCATTCCGTTGTGGGGACTGCTCCTCTTGGCCTCCTGGCACGCTCAAGAAGCAGCATGCTACAAGTTCTTACCTTCCAGTCCATGCCTGGCAGGCTTCAGCCCAAGATGGAACTGACACGATATTATTTCTTAGAGCGGTGAAGTCTGTTTTATCTACAAAATGTTTGTGGCATTTTTTTAAAGCTGTAATTATGTGTTTTCCTGCTGTAAGTGCACAAGGCTATTGATGTTCCGACGTGGAACGTGCAGTTCCTTTCCGTAAGTGCATGTTTTTAACGTCTGGGACCTCTGGTTTCGCTGCAGTCCACAGATGCAAATACTTCTGTGCCAAATGTGAACACTGACACTTTTCAACAGCAGATGCTGGATTCTCTTGCAGTGGAACATGCACCAGAAGCGTGGGTAGCTGTGAATGTACCTCATACATCTTGTCATCCTTATTTTGGCGGTTTAGTGTGCAACCGCACAGGTTTCATCCACTGTCAGAGGTTGCCAAAGCCTCCCTGCTGTTTGCTGTGTCAACATCCCGGAGGCGCAGACAGCGCTGCTGAGGTCCGGCCAGTGTCCCAAGCAATAAAGGAGTCTGTCAGCAGGAAGACGGAGAAACCACACCGAGACTGAAAGCACAGTCTGCCTGTGTATCTTCCTTATCTACCATCTTGGCTGATCTTACTTGTAAATATCATGGGGTGGGTGGGCAGTGGGAATGGGCCATATTTTTTTACTTTTAGATATAAAAGAATATGATGTGGGCCAGTATTGTGAGGTGTCTAGGCTGTTTACTTTCACCGATGCAGTTTTCCGCCCCCTGGTCTGTAAATGAGCTCCGTGAAATTCATCCCACGCCAGGCTTAGGCCGGTGTCCCTTTGTTGGTAAAACTGACACGTGGGTAGCCCGTCACACAGTTTGTTACTGGTCTGCAGGTTTCCAGTGATAGCTCCAAAAGAGCAACGCATCCTTTGTCAGATGGTGTCTTCAGAAATGAATTTTAAAAATCTTAGGCATGACTGTGCTGACTCTGCTTTGCTGTGGCCCTGCTCCAGGGAATGCCCCTGTAAAGAGATGGCGAGGGGACGTGCTCTCCTGCCTCCGGAGCTTGTAGCACAGAAAAGCTGGCAGGCTGTTCTTCAAGCCCAGTTCCAGTTTCTTTTGCCTGAAATGCTGCTTCGATGGAATGCATCCACCAGCAAGCTGGGACAGGCCTGGCGAAAATGTAGTGTTCGCTGTATTCTCGCCTCTCCAAACACACTTGGGTTTGTGCTGGGCCACAGCTTGGGAAGTCTGTTCTTCCCCTCGCCCAGTCACATGTGCTTCCCTGCTCATAAATATGAAAAGCTGGCAAGGTGACAAGACGGTAATGGGCATGGTCTCTGCTCTCCAGTGCCACTCCATACTGGCACACCATGCTGGAGCGTTTTCCTTAGGTCAGTTGTCCTGATGTTCCCCTGTTACAGCAAAGTTCATCTCAGCTGTATACAGTTCAGGTCATGACTCCCTGGAAAAGTAAATGCCTTGTAGCACAGCTGTTTCTGTTTTGCTCCTTGCCTTTTTTTGCTCTCCTCCCGGTCCTTGTCCATGGAAAGGTGCTGTGCTAAGAGCTGGGGATGGGCACTGAGCATTTCTGCGCTGCTGGTTCCGTTCAGGTCGCAGCGCTTGCCTGTGGCAGTGCAGGAGCGCTGCCCACACGGGGCAGGCTCACACCGTGGTGCTCGATCTGTGCTGTGGTTGTGGCTCATCTCCGCTGCTGCTGCCACACGGGGCATTTCTAACCACAGGTCTGTGATGTGAGTTTGCCATCCTGCAGCAGGGTGATGGCTGCTTTCCCTCTGCCACGCAGGTCTGCTGCTGGAGATGCAGATGAGAGGTTCACGCCACCCCTCTTCCCGTGCTGTCCCACCGTCGCCTATAAATAAAACTGCCCCGTGCAAAAGGAGGTGGTTTTCTCGGGCCTCAGTCACTTTAACTCAGCAGTGTTGCATCTCAGGCTGCTTGGTGCTATTTTACCTTCGTTGGTATTTGCAGTGCTTTGTAAAATACAGATATTTGGGGTTTGTAGTGTGTTTTAACAGTCAAACTTCAGCGTCCAGTAGTAAATCATCTTTGAGGTTTTTCAAGTCTTTTGCCTGAGGAAGTGAACAGATAGCCTCCGGCCATATTCCTTGTTACTTCTCACGGGGAAGCATTTGGAAGTCTTTTATTCTATAAAAGCTCTTTGTTAATGTGGTTTGAGCGCTTGTCTAGAGGTCGTTGTTCAGCTCTCTCTTCTGCTTGCAGTGTTGTAAAACATGGTATGTTGTGGCATGGAATGTTTAAGGAAAAGGGAACCAGAGGAGTGGTTTAGGAGGGATAGACACACAAGCACAGCAGTGGCTTTCTGGAGTGAAGAGGGATGTTCAGGCTCGTGCACAGCAGCACTAGTGCTCCATTCAGGGTGGCAGCTGAGCGCCTTCCCAGGGCCCACTGCCACCCACACAGGCAGAGACATCTCTGTTGATGGAGCATGGAGTGCTTTCCATCTGGCCTTAAAAGAGGGGAATGTGCCAAGTTTTATCAGGGAACTCGAGGATTGTGTGTTTCAGACGGTTGGACAGGAAAGGTGAATAAAGCTTTTAGCTTTTAGCTTCTACGTGCGTCTCTCGGAGTCTCAGGGCTGTGATTCCTGTATTCTTTAGGGCCGCCAGCTAATGAGAAACAGGTCTAATGAGAAACAGCCTTCCCAGGTCTGACAGTGGCCAAGCAGGAAACAGCATTCCTCCTCCAAATCTGACGTTTAAGTCCCCCACCATGTTCTTTGGGATGAAGTAAAGACCTTTTTTCAAAACAAGGGGGAAGTGAGACTCGAGAGCCCACCTCTAACTAAGAAGTTGTGGTGGCTGAGCATGTCTGCCTGGGCTGTAGGAGATTTCGGGTGTAATTCTCCAAGTCACTCTTGAAAGATTTTTTTATTACTTTATTGAAGCTCCCAGGTCCTGGATTCATGCTCCAATCCCCGCTTTGGAGGGTGCAGGAGCAATTGAGTGACAAATTTGGAAGTGGCAGTGTATTTTTTCCAGTGCCTCTTGGCTGTATTAGCACTTTAAGAGACTTCACCTTGGTTTTGGGTCAGGGGCAGGAACCTGGTGAGCCTTTCAGAAACTGGTCTCTGTGGTCGTGAGCTGCTATAGGGAGTTGGACTCCTCGGTGGTATCTGCCAGTAAGTGTAAATACATGAAGTCAAATTATGCTTTGTCACAAAATACTGCATATGTGGAGAATTCAATGTTGTGGCTGTGACCAATAAATATTTTGTAGAGAGACCACTCGAGTGCTGTAACTTCTGCGTTTGTCCAGTGTGATACAACTTGCTGGTTTCTTAGAGGGGGAATGTTAAACTCATCCATTTTTTAAAAATTCCCTTTGTTTTGGAGAGTCAGAAACTCTGTAGTGGAAATTGTGCTTCTTTGAAGTTACCCCTCCTTAAATTGCCCATTTTAAGAGGGTTTGTTTTTTGCCAATGAATGTATTAGGATAGGGAAGGCTTGTTGACAGCTACTTCTGGAGCTGTGGTGCCCTAGGGAAAGAGGTGTTCACAGCAGCCTGTGGTCTGGATGGAAGAGCTGAGCTCTTTCTCAGCAAGAAGGTGAGAAAATAACTTGTTGGATTTGAGTAACAGGAATCTTGGATCATTACAGTCAATGCATAGAAATGTAGTGTTACAGCTGCTGGAGGGAGGACAGCAGCCAGCAGCATTAACATGGGTAAACCCTGCACTGTTTTCAGGTCAAGCTGAAGAGGATGGGGGGAACGTGAAGCTGGAGAGAAATGTTTTTTGTTCTCCCCCTTGCTTAAACCACGAGCAGATAGCTGAGAAGGCTGCCCCGTTCCTGGGGGGAATTTCCCTCCACTGCAGGAAATCATCTTTTGATACCAAGCTCTTGTGGCAGTTCTGGTAAGGGAATGCTTCTGGTGACAAGCAAAGACAAATGAAAAGCGAGAACTCCTCTGTGATTTTCTGAGGCTGGTTTTCTCCAGCCCAGGTCTGTGTAAAATCCCCAGCAGGAATAACACCACAGTAAGATGCATGGGAAAAAAAATCAAAGTACTTTTATTTGGACTTTCATCCTTGTGGAACTTAAACACACACTGGGGTTTGGCTGCTTCTCTAGGGAATCTTGGAACCTGTGTAATGAATAACGAAAACCAAAGTGGGGACTCGGGGAGATGGGAAGTTTGTCCAGACTTGTATTTGCCTGGCTAATGAACAGGTTGGGAAGCAGATCCTCAGAGTTTAAGACAACTCTGGCGTGTCTGCTGCACTGTGTTTCTGCTGGAATAAGTGCTTGAGATTCAGCACTGCAGACAAACTGCAACAAACCAGTTTTATTTCACTTGGAGCTCTTCTACTGAATCAGCTGATGCACTGAAACGCCTTGGTTCTCATCAGTGCTGCTGCTAGAAAACCTGCTTTGCTGTCAGAAATGACCTGCATAGAAAAAGTGTCAGCAAGTGTGGACTAAGATTTGTTAGAAATCTCTGCATTGTATTACTAATACGCTGCAGTGTTCTTAAATAAGAGTAAGGCACAAAGCTTTGCACAGGAGGCTCCTGTACACCAGGGTGAAGCTTCACTTGGCTACATCCTCTGGGCTTGAGGTGGTGCTGCCTACAACTGGCAACTGTCTCGAGAGGTCTGGGCTACTGCTCCAGCATTCCCATGCCACAGGCACGGCTGTGCCCAACGCTGTCTTGGCAGCAGCTCCCAGGTTTTTAGCACATCTCACGTTACAGCAAATGGATACGAGAGATGCTTTAGCTTATGCATCCAGTTCAGCTTAGTTCAAGTCTGATTAAAAGCCAGCTCTTCAGACTGGCTGGATCTCAATTGATCCTTATTGTTCACTATTAAAAAGAGAGAGGGATCAGTAGAAATAGGGATTTGAGTGTCACTGTACCGCAAAGATCTTTACAAAAGTGCCCTTTGACTTGCATGGCCCCCTTTGCAGGTTCTCCTTGGTCCAGCAATGAGAAAGGGGAGTGATTTGTTGCCCACTGTGCTTCTCTGGCATGTTCTTAAGGAGCTAATCTTTTTCATCCTGTGCCAAGTGCTGGCTGTGCATTTCAGGTTCCGCTGCAAATGGTTTTGCTGGAAGAGAGCGTACGTGTGCAGCAGAAATCCCTCAGTCTCAGGTTGATGCTGAATGGCACCACAGTAAGGGAACACAGAGATGCTGTTTGTCATCCTGGCAGTCGGTCCTCTTCCCTGTTGTGTAGTGGGATGACAAATACAGAGATGTCATCGTAGGATGCCTCGTGGCTGTCATCCAGCATCCACTGATGGCCTCTCTTCTTTCCCCTTGCTCTGTATACCAAGCACTTGGCCAGTTCTGAAAACCTGTGGGTAGAAAAATGCGAGGCTTGGGTTAACATAACAACTATTCCCCTTAAGAACAATGTCGAGATGTGGCTTTATGTTGTCAAAATAAGAAGGTTTTTTAAGACATCAGCTTATAATTATTACTTTAGGATGGGGACAGGTTAGCAGGCAGTTTCCAAAGTCACAGCAAAGAGTGGTCATGCCAGGGCTGACCTGGAAGCGGTGGGATCTCAGCCTGCTTTAGGTCTGACCAGGCTCTTTGGAAGGGAAAACAAAGGCAAAGCTGGTATTACCTTTGAGGATCTGTCCTGTTTTCTGCAAGGAAGCTCCTGACCACATGGGCGACCTCGTCGTTGCACAGAACATCCCAAAGGCCGTCAGTTGCCATGATGAGGACATCGTCTTCCTTAATGTCATGCAGGGCAAAGTCAAATACATTCACCTGGAAAGCAGAGGAGTAAATCTGTGACAACTCCTGCAATGTAACAGAGGGGTCAGGGAGATGAGACTTCCCTTGAGAGATGACACACTGGGACCAGGGTGCTTGGAGAACGACTAAGAGCTGCCAAGTCTCTGAAAGGTGCGTACAGAGGAGCAGCTTGTTTCATTCCACCCTAAAATTCCCATGTGCTGTGACTGACCTTAGGAATGCAGGAGAGGAAAGGTTTGACTTCAATGTTGGTGTCAATGACCTTGAGTTGATGATCCCCCAGGCCTCGAGAGACAGCCAGAGTCCCCAGCAGGCGAGCCTGGCCCCAAACAAAGCAAAACAAGACTGAAACTTCAGGGTGTGGTACCTTTAAAGGCTGATGTGTGGCTTGTCCTGACTGACCTATGTGTTGCTTTAGGACCTTTCTCCAAGCATCACCCAGAACAGCCTCTGGAGACTTTGGAGATGGAGGAGTGATCAGAACCAATGGCCTGGTGGGAGTGTGGAGACAGCCTGACTGAATGGCTCCACGTGACCCATGGTGTGCTCTGGAGTTAGTAAATGTGCTCTGGGTAATGCTACAGACCTCAGGAAGCCCAGGGTGGCATCTGCTCTTGATTTGAGGTGGCAGGAAAGACAGCTGGGTTGGTTTGGGGGTGTCCCTTTTGGAGGTTCTGCACTTGACTCTGTAAAGGGGGTGGCATGGGGGTTTAGTGCTGGGGGAGGTGATGGGGCTTTCTGCTCGACCCCAGCAGGCAGATGCTGGATGGGTGCAGTCGTTGCTTCTCCCCACCTCCTCCTTCCCTCTCCAGACTTATATTTCTCAGCCTCTCCTCGAGGAGGACAGTTTGTGGGAAAGGCACTAGAGCTAAAGGAGACAGTCCCAAGTGGGAGCTGATGAAGTTTGTTCTCATCTGAATCGAGTTCTTGTGTGCGAGGGGAGATGAGGAAAGGGCAGGCTGCCTCAGGGCTGCTGTCTGCTCTGCTGTACTCTGGAGGAGGGTGCAGGCTCTGCTCCAGAGGGCTCTGGGTTCCACCAGCCAGGCAGCAAAGGGAGCTGCTGTATCCGGGCTGTGGGACTGTGCTGTGCTGGAAAACACCAGAGCTCTGGGTCTGCTGTAGTGCCCCAGAGTGGGACATGAGTGACGGGGACACTGAGGACCCCCAGCAGACCTGCCTGTGCCTCCCCAGTGTGTAAAGCATTAAGCTACCTGCTTCCCGTGCCCATGGACGAGAGGATACTTGAGGTCAGCTTTTTCCACCGTCTTGTACCCCCTGGAACAGAGAATTCACTGTTGATTTGGGATTTGTCTGACTTGACAGTACAACCCAGCCAGAGCATTTTGACTCTGACTGAACCCTTGTGGTGTCCCCACGCACAGGCAGCTCACTGAGGAAGGGGCAGGGTGACCCTCAATCTCCCTTCCCAGCTTGTACCTGCACCAGGCCGGGACTCCCTGCACCAGCCCCACCTCGATGGATGCCAGAAGGACCATCCTGACTATTTTCTAACCACCCTGCCAGGGCCCTGGTCCTTCAGGTGGAGGGAGCTGCTCACAGCATCCTTCCCCACCATCGCTGCTGCTGCTCTCACCAGCAGGATGTGCCCCTTCTCCCTTCACCTCCCCTCTGCTGTGAGCAGGTAAAGCTGCCCTGTGCTGCAGCCTTACCCTCGGGCAGAAGGGACTCACCAGCCCTCCATGAAGTAATCCCGGTACAGGACTTTCTGGCCCACATCATCTCCCTTCAACCTCCGTGGAAACTCAAAGCGGGTGAACTCACCATCCAGGAGCTTGGGGAAAAGGAAAGCCTGGAGGAGGGAATGGAGGGGTGAGCAGGGACAGGTTCTGCTTCAGTGGAGTAGGGCACCAGAGCTGCCTCTGCCTCAGGACTGGCACTCCCAGCGGCAGAATGGAGACCAGAACTGGGAAAGCATGCTCCAATGAGGACATGAACACCTCCCATACTAAAGACTGTCGGCTGAATTTCTACCCCAGCCCTCCCAGGCTAGTGTCAGCTGACATTATGGCCACACCAGTGGCCTTCAAGGAAAGCTGGAGGTCCTCTTGCCACACGCCCTCTCTGACCCAGAGGGATGCTTGCGGCTGGATTGTGTGATGGAGTCACTCACCAAGTGCTGGATTCGCTGCCTCTCTGACTCGGGGGTGAACTCGCTGCTCATGGGCACAATGTTGTCCTTCAGGACAAGAATTGCTCTACAAGGGGGAAGAGGCAAAGCTCAGCTGTGCCAGAGAACAGCTGTGCACCCAAAACTGTTAAAAAATGCCACTGTATTTAAAATAACTCCATTGCAATTGCACCATTGCAGCAGAGAACTGTGCTTCCCTGGTTTGACAGTGGTCGAGCTCACTGTTAGAGGAATGGGGGGGCCACAGCCAAGCCAGGGAAATCACCCTTCACTTTTAAACACCTGCCAGGCTGAGTGTACTGCTGCATCAGCACCCCAATGCTGGGTCTGGGCAGCTTTAGTCCCTTGAAATCCCCAAATTGTTCCAGAAGGCTTGAGAGCACCTTTCTTCCAACAGGTCCTGTGCCAGGCAGGAGAGGGATGGCTGGGCTGCACATTTACTGTCTGTAGGATTAAATCAGAGTTGTGATTTAACCTGGCAGCTGAACACCACACAGCCACTCTCTCACTCCCCCCACACCCAGTGGGATGGGGGAGATAACTGGGAAAAAAGGAAAGTAAAACCTGTGGGTTGAGAGAAAGTTTAATAGGACAGGAATGGAAGGGAAAATAATAATGAGAAAAGAATTAGAATACAGAAAACAACTGATGCACAGTGCAGTTGCTCACCACACACTGACCGATGTCCAGCCAATTCCCCAGCAGGGGCCCCAGGCCAGCTTTCCCCTCAGTTCACACACTGAGCATGGTGCCACATGGTCTGGAACATCCCTTGGGTCACTTGGGGTCAGCTGTCCTAGCTGTGTCCCCTCCCAGCTTCTTGTGCCCCCAAACCTCCTCGCTAGTAGGGTGAGAAGCTGAACAGTCCCTGACTCTGTTGCTGAGCAGTGCTCGCACAACTTAAACATCAGTGGGTTTTCAACAGTGTTCTCTAGAACTCTGTCCCAGCTGAAACCAGGACAGGAAGATGCTGGAAACCTTGCTTAAGTCTCAGCTCTCATCCCCAGCAACTTCCCCCTTTTATTATGACTCACCTGCTGTCCCCAGCATTGGCCACATACAGCTTTCCCTGGAAATAAAGGGCAGCCAGAGCAGTGCAACCTCCTGTCTGGTTCGTAGCTTCCATCTCCTGCCCAATGACTTCATCCTGTCGGTTTAAACAAGTTTGGAGACTGACGTGATCTGGGCTGCCGCTTTCTACACACTGTCCCATCCCTTCCAGCAGAAATCCAGAACCAAAACTGCCTGTGGATGGGCCACAGGAAACCAGCAAAGTGACCACGTTGCTTCTGTGCAGCCTACACGGCTGTTGCTCCCGGACTATGGACGCTTCAGGAGGGTGATAGGGAGAGCTGAGACTTGTACATGCTGTATGAGTGTGACAGTAGCCACCTTCCTGCCCTACAGAACTGTACAGAGCTGCTGCAGCCTTGCTCTGGGTCAGCACTGGCAACATACAGCTCTGAGGCAGACCCTGGGGTCTGGCCCAGCGTGATCTCAGCACATTTAAAGGCTTGGCCCAATGTTCCAGCCTACTCAGCGAGCAGCAGAAGTGCAGACCCCGCCCTTCCAGGCCACAAGGAGGGACAGACTGTGACTGCCTGGGCCAGCAGGACCGGTGCCCTGCACGGGGTACTCACACATTCCTGAAAGGCATTCTCCAGGGCTCCCACCACCAAGTCTGCTGCGTGGATGTGCTTCTCCTCCACGAACTGGGGGTCGCTGTCACAAACACAGCGTCCGCTGAGGTGCATGGGGGGCTGGGCCTCGGTGATGCCTCCCACAACCTCCTCCAGCTTCTGCTTGATGCAGTAGTGCAAATAGTTGGAGGCGATGATGGCAGCATCTGGGCCACCGTGGCCATCGAACAGTGCCCAGTAGTGACCAGTCAGAAACTGCCGTGAGGAAGAGGGACAAGACAGGGGCTGAAGAGGTTGCACAGATGGCAGGCTCACAGCCAGGATGCCACTGTGTGTGCTTTGCCTGGCTTTTCCACCCCAGCTACCCTTCCCTGCCACTGGTAAATCTCCCGTGCAGCTCAAACTCAAGCGATGCCCACGTGCTGCTCTGCCAGACCCATCATCTGAGCTCTGAGCATCTGGATTTGCACCACCCAGCCTCATGTGCTGTTCCTGTGTGTTGGGGGAGACGGGGCCATTTCACAAGGACTGAGGCAGAGCCTGGTGAGAGCGTCCTGTGTGCTCAGCTCACGCTGCTGCCCCGAGTGATGGCAAGACACGCTGGCCCTTGAAAGCAGAGGAAGGGCACGAAAGGTGAGGGCACAAAGGGCTTGGATGACCTCAAATGCTGCAAGTCATGGGCCATGGAAGTAGAAATGGCATTTACAGACAGAGCTACATATTTTAGGGTACATGGGTCCCCTAAACACATCCAAGGAAGGGTTTCAGCACGTGGGCATGTAGGACTGATGGAGCAATCCCGTGTTTCCTGAACCTGCGCCCTTGGGTGGCAGCAAAAGGCTGGCAGCAGGGTGAGCACAGCCTGCCTGGGGGCAATACCTGCGTGGAGCACAGGATCAGCCATTCCTCATCCTCCTCCAAGCCTGGCTCTCTCCTCCGGACGGAGATCTGACAGCAGGCTGCCTGGTCCTCATTGAACTCCGACTTCTCGGCATTGATAACCCTGCAAACAACCCAGGTAAGGTGTGAGGACACACTGCACCTCTCCTGCTCCCAGCCAGCTGTGCTGGCTGCTCTGCAGCCACTGCCAACAGCTGCACCTTGCCCCTCCTTTCCAGCCCCATGCTCCCTGCTCCCTTTCCAAACTCAAGGATCTCTTTGCTGGTGACTGCAATAGTAAGTCTTTTATGTGCAGCAGGGAAAAGCCCAGCTGGGGACACAGAGACCTGCACTCTGGCCTCAGGCAGCCCTTGTCAGCAGCCCACACCATGCCATTTCCTTGTTGACACAGTGCATTGCAAAACCACCACCCTTGCTTTTCCTTCCAGCCTTGCTAACGCTTGTCCCTGGACGGGACTGTGCTCTCTTTGCATTTCACGCTGTGCCATCCCAACGCCACGGGGTCGTGACGTGGTCTGGCCAGGACGTGGGGACAGCTCCTGGCTGGAGTTGTTCTGCCTTATCCATCCCCTCTGCCGTTTAAAAGAGCAAACCAAGAGATTTCTAAAAATGTGGTCTTCCCCTTCCTTTGTTTTAAAGACACTTTGCTAAGAGCGGTGCCGCTCTCGGGGCTGCCCCGGCCACTTGTCACAGCCCTGGTGCCGGCCCTGCGGCTGGCAGGGCGTGGACAGGGGTGTCCCCGGCAGGGACGGAGAGGGGCTGGAGGATTCACCGCCGCGCCAAACCTCCTCTGGAGCAGGGAGCCGCTCC
>VZTA01028207.1:567706-584045 GCA_013398855.1 Mohoua ochrocephala | reverse complement strand
ATGGGGGCGATAAGATGAAGCTTCCCGAAGGAGCCGGCAGGTTTCCTGCGAGTAGCGGGGGAGGGGGACACTAAGTCAGGCTCGGAGCGTTTGGGTGCCGGGAGGAGGTGCGGGAGGGGGTCTGGCCCCGGGGTGCCGCCGGTGCGGTGCGGGGCTCTCCCGCATCCTTTGTCTGGGCTGATGCTCGACACCCGCCGCGACGTGCTCGGACAGATGTGTCACGCACATCTGCCTGGGTGCAGCCCCGGCCACCGCTCCCTTGCCTGCGGGGATGCTCGGCCCCAGCTGCCCTCCAGCCCAGGGGAGCTGCGGAGAGCCGGAGTAAATTCCTGCTTCCCGATTTCTCCGCCCGCTCCCCACAGGACCCAGCCAGCACCCCGACACGACGGCTTTTGCATTTCTGAGTGTGCGTGGTGCATGACTGTGTGTCCTCACGGTATTTCCCTCCTGCCCCCCGCCTTGCCAGCTCAATTAGCAATATTAATCAGGAGTAGAGGTGCTGCATAATTTATGTAACCGAATCAATATGCGAGCAGGGATGTGAGAGCAGCTGCCCCTGGAGCCCTGCTCTGTGCGGTCGGGTGTGAATCCAGCCCCGCAGCGCATCCCGGGAGGGGAGCTGGGACATTGACCTCACAGCTCCCTCTGGTTCGCACCTTTGTGCCAGGGTGGGAATTTGTGCCTGCTGGTCCTTCGTGGCATGAGCATCCTTGTTCCTTCAGCATGGTCGAGAACACCCTTCCCCTCCAGTTGCTTCTGGAGGGGCTGTAGCTGAGAAGTGGCCAGCGATGATGCTTAGACGTTTCTCCTGCTTTTGCTCAGGAGAGCTGGTGGTTGATGGTGTTTGGGTTCAGGTTCATTGCTTCTGGCTTAAGCTGAGATCCTGAGGCTCAAGCTCCAATTAAATCTTCCTTGTTTTGTAAAAATATAACAATAATTTGAAAAGTTAGAAATCAGCAGGATGGACCCCAGCACCCACCTGAGCTCTGGATGTGCTGGCCCCGCTCTGCAGAGCCGCCTGTGGGGTTTGGGCAGGCAGGGCCTGTTGCACTGTGTGCCCCAGGAGGCTGCTGCCTGTTGCTCACCGGCCATGCCTGGCTGCTCCTGTGCTGCTGGTGCTGTCCTTCCTGGCACCCTGTGGCTGTCGGGGAGGGAGATGTGCCAGCTTGGCTCTCTCTGAGAGCACTGACCTTCGCTGACCTTGCCCACTGCTTGGCAAACTGTGACCAGTGCTGGGAGTCACCGTGGGACACCGTGACGTAGGACGTGACGTGCCCTGTCAGCAGCAAAGGGGAAGGGACTCCACTTCCCCCAAGGAGCTGCGGTGGTGCAGGGTGGGGATGGACCTGATGACTCTGCCCTGGCAGCAGATCCCTGAGCTGAGGGTGGTGTAAAAACCTCCCCGTGGTTATGGAAAGCAGCTTGTGTTGGGTGGTCTTGCTGTCGCAGCATCTTGGACATCCGTGGGTTCTCTCTCCGTGCCCTGTTGCGCCGTCTCTCTTCCGGGAAGCTGCTGTTTCCTCTCTGAATGCAAATCTGCCCCTCCAACACCTGCGAGGCACAACTGGGGTGCTCCAGGCTTTAAGGGAACCCCCCGAGGTGGGTTTGGGATATTTCAGCCTGCCCCACCCCACCACGGTGATTGCATTATTCTGTTTGCTCAGCAAAGAGCAGATTCCACATCGAATGAGGAACAGCAATCCCACCGCTACTTTCATCCCCTCTGCTGAGGCGCTGAGGTCTGTTGTTTGCTGAGGAGGAGGGATTTTCCACCTCTTCCTGGTTTCTGGGGCCTTGTTATCTTTGTGTGCACCCAGCGTTTTCTGTTTCTTCATTCCCGTTTCTCCTGTATTTTCAGGAAGACATCTGCTCCCAGGGGAATTAGGATCAGATTCCGTGGCTGGCTTAGGGGAGGTTGCAGACAAGCTGGCGAGGGATTTTGCTTGACACTGTGCTAGATCTGTGTGAGAGCAGGGTGACGTGGTGGTGGGGAACCCCCGGGAGCAGCCCCTGCTGCGACACTCCCACGTCGTCCCGGCTTTTGGGGAGAAACAAGTGGAGGGGAAGCGATGGCAGCGAGAGCTGCGGGCTCAGGGAGTGCAATCAGGCCTGAGCCTTTCATGCAGGGGCAAGAGGCTAATTACTATTTTTTTGGGTATCCCAGGCAGCTCTCTTGAAGGTGCTGGCGAGAAAACCAGGCTGCCATGGAGACTGCCAGGCTGGGGAGGCGGTTGGAAGCTATCAAAGGGTGCTGTGGGCTTCCTGGGGCTGGAAACCTGCTTTTTAGCTACAGCTGGGAGGATTCATTGAGTGTTTTTGCAGTCCCTGTTTTGCTCTGAGTGGCATTAGATTGGAACAGCATTTGCTGCCTGGGCTTAGAACCTTGGGAAGGCGATGCTGAACTAGGGCTTTGATGCTGCTGGGAGGTCATCTGCTTTCAGTTGCTTCTGGGATCTCTTTCAAGACCACTGGGTAGAGAGAAAAAAGTCTCTTAGAGAGTATTTTTTTTCATCTAGAAAGTAAAGAAATCAAATGCATTTTGTTTCTTCAACCCAAAAATAGAATTTGGTACCTGCTCTTTCTGGGAGAGGTGGCAAGATTTGGGGATGGGGGAGGACCTTTGCTCCCATCCACAGCTGAGCTGCCACTTTGCCCCAGGTCTGGATCTTGCTTTGGGAAAGCATCTGGTAGGAATGGATGTTTGCTTCAGGAGAAGCATAACCATGATGCACACGGGCAGGAATGCTGTCAGATGGGTAAAAAAGGAGCAGAGAGGTGGGACCCAGGAGCTGCTGGGTCTGCAAAAGTCTTCTTGGGAAGCAGGTGGCTTCCTGGCTCTTCAGGGAGAAGAAAGAAGGACCTTCTCTGCCCATCCACCACACCCTCAGCCCCTCTCCTCTGGCTGTGCTGGCAGGCAGCACTGGCTCCCAAGGCCCCTGGATGCACAAATGTGGGGGCAGCTTTGGAATGCTGGGGGCACCCCCTAACCAGGGACGTGTCACAAGGTGCCATCAGCGAAGGAGAAGGAGGAGGAGGAGGAGAAGGGATGTCTGGTTCGTGGCCCCTGTTGTTCATGGGGAACAGAGGGAACTGGGCTGCTGCGAGGATATTTTTGAGGAGCCAGACCCAGGCTCTATTCTAGGGCCACCTTGGAGGCTGATGCCCACTGGGGGGAATGGCCCATATCCAAGTGGATGGCACGTCAGGATGGCCAGAGGGGCAGCACGGGCGGAAGACCAGGTAAATGCCCTGAGATGTCAAACCCCTTGAAGTCAAGCACCTGAAGTGGTGGGATAGAGGAAATCCTTTGGAAGGTGTGCAGTGAGAGACTAAATGCAATGGGATCGTGGCCAGGGTCTGTCCCTGGGTGCCTGCCCCCTCCAGCACAAACCAGTGCTCTGCTGGTGGCTTTACTGGGCACAGAAGAGGAACAGCAGCCAGCAGCTTCTGCAGGCGAGGAAGGACCATGTGTGCTGCACCACCACTCTGCCCCAGGATCCAGCTGATGCTGCCTGCAGGGTGAGTGCTGCCTACCCTGGAGCGAGGGAAGGGACGAATAACTCCGATCCAAGGTGGCAAAGTGCAGACAAGACAGCTCCTGGGCACACGTGGAAAATCAAGTGTTGAGAAGCAAATGTCTGGTGTCAGGCAGGTGGCTGAAAGTCTCTGGGCAGGATTTGCACTGAGGACCAGGAGCTGTCCGTGTGAAATCCTGCAGGAATACAGTCTAGCCCCACAGAAAACCGGGAGGAAAGCTTTGCTTGTCTCCTCTCTTGCCCCCTTCCCCCCTCCCTCCCCCTGTCCCTTCTTCCTATTTTCTTCTGACATCTGTAGCTTTTTCCCTCAGAAAAGATTCCCTGCAAGGACATATTTATTTTTTCCATGGTGAGAAATAAAATCCTCTTACTGCTTAAACTGGCCATCCGTGTCCATCGGCAGAAAAGCTCTCTGCAGCAAGCGAGTTGAGCAGGCACTGCGTAAAGGAGTTACACTGGGATAGACTGAAAAGAAGGAATTTTAGCAGCAGCAAAAGCTATTTTGTGCCTGTTGCAGTTGTGTCCTTTCCTGGATGCCCAGACCAGGATCTGGGCAGAGCTGCCTGGGCAGGGAAAGTGTGGCTAATGCAGGTGAAACGATGTTTTATTCATCAGCATCTTGACTTCTGTCTGGCCAAGCATCCCTGGAACTTGGACAAGTTTTGCCCGGGTTTGTGGCCGGATTTTTGGCTGAGTTTCCCCGTTGCATCCCAGGCACGCTGTGCCCCGGACAGTGAAAGGGAAGCAGCCGCTTGCAGTCGCATCGAGTTGAAGATTATGTCCAGGGAATGAAAGATTGATGGCAGGAGGCTCAGGTTTCCCGTCGGGAGCGCAAGGTGACTCGACGTATTGAGCGAGGCATCTGTTTCAGGGAGCATCTATTATTGATCCGGGAGCTGGGCGCTGCGTGGGGGCGATTGGGAAGGGTCAGACACGCAAAAACCTGTTGCTGCCCCAACAAGTGGGCGAGAGGCTGGAGGAGGGGACGCGCGGGGGAGACGCTGTGGCTGTCGCCTCCATCCCCGGCCCCGCGGTGCTTCCCCGGGGATTGCGCAGGCGGCTCCGCTGGCACCCTGGCATCCCCAGGGAGAGAGTGGCCGTTGCTGTGGCTACGGCTGTCATCACTGCCTCTCTCCCCCTCCGGGCTCCTTGCAGCCCGGCTCTGCTCACAGAAGCTAATTGGGGCTGTAAACAGCAGAAAAAGGCTCGGTTTGGGAGCACTGGTGGTACCCGCGAGCACCACTGCTCTGCAGTTTAAGACAAGTGCGATGCTTCGAGCCCGGCACTGAAATCTCCTGGGGACTGATCCAAAGGGGCACGTCCCGGGACAGGGCAGTCCTCTGGCTGCAAACAGCCCATCTGTCAGGGAGTGCAAGGATTTGGCTGCCCTGCTGCTCCCTGAGCTGGGGCGTTCAGGCTTTGGTCTGCACCTGCTCAGTGCTGCCAGAGGGGAGGCACCGTCCTGCCCTCTCCCCACCAGCTCCAGTTCTCCTCTGGCAGTTTGCCTGTGGGGTCAGGGCCACCTGAAGGCCACCGCTGGCCAACCATCACCTCCCTGCCACACCGTGAGCTGCCCAGCCTGGGTGCCCTGGTGTCATCAGCTGGCTCTGCTCAGCCCCCTATGCCAAAGGAGTGGCAGGTGCCACTGGGCTGGGAGGTTGTGTGGGGCAAGGGGGCCTGGGACATGCTGTTATCAGGCTGCTAAATAATAAGTGGCTCGTGAGCAGGGGACAACTCATCTGCAGCCTACAGACAAGTGGGAGGGGGAGGTGCTGCACGACTCGGTGGCTGAAGGCGATTCTGGGCTGAGGAGGCACGGGTGCGAGTGCCCACCAGGTCTGCCAGGAGGGTCGACAGCAGGGCTGCCTTGTGGAAAGGCCAGAAGGTTCCTCAGGTGCCACTGAGCTCACGCTTCCCCAAAGCAGCAACATCCCGAGCAGCAACATCCATTTTTTGGGGGCAGGGATAGAGACTTGGTGTCCTTCCCAGGGTTTGGTCACCCTCACCATGAGATTTCCCAAATGCCAAGGTGGGTCTGGATGTTTCTGGCTGAAAAACCAGTACAAGTTGTTCATAATTATTCTTCTCTTCCCTGGGCCGACCAGCTGCAGTTCCTTGGGTGGCCCCTGCACACTGTGCCCTCTGGCACAGGTGCTGTCTGTGCTGTCCCTTGCTCCTTGCACGATGCTGAGCCTGGGTGTGCTGTTCGTGCTGTGCCTGCAGCCTTGTCAGCACCAGATAACGTGGTCGTGCTCTTGTTCGTGCCTTCACAAATGACTTTGTCCGCGGCAATGTGAAGTGACTAACCTGGACTTGGCTTGTGACTCGAAGGAGAACTCTGGAGCTGCTGGACCCTGCTGTGTGTCTGGTCCTTTCCCCAGTTATGGTACTTTGCTTCCTGTTGAGTTTCATCCTATTTCTTTTTTTCCCAGCCCATTTCTCCAGTCTCCTGAGAGAACGGTGAATTTTTCTCCAGTGCACACTTGCATCTCCTCTAGCTTCCCACCTTACAGCTGCAGGAAGCACTACTGCAGCTGCCAGAAGTGTTCATGGAAATGTGGACAAACCTGGACCCACCACAGGTGCCCAGGACACCTTGCTCGATCCCACCTCTGGTACCTCCCTGAGTGAGTTTCCATGCGGTTTTGTGTCCGTGCCATGGAGGTTCACCACCACCATGTTCCCAGGCTGGCTTCTGACACTTGGAGACACTCAGAAGCTGAGCTGAGACCCCTGAAGCCCACAGGTCTGTGGCTCTGCTGGAGGAAGCATGAGGCATCTCATGCATCTTGGCTTCAGTAGATCCACGCTGGCTGTAGCCCAGCTTGGATTTGTTTCAGGATTATTTGTTCCAGGATTTTCCAGGAACCCATGTCTAGAGGGTGAGTTGGATGTGTGGGTCCCTCTGCCCTGTTGCTCCTCCCTTTCCCTTGGTTTTTATGGTTCCCTCACGCGTGGGTTTTTCAGCCCTTGAGTTGTGTCCTGGAGACCTCCTGGCAGGGGATGCCACGAGGTGCCATCTCCAGGGTGAGGTCTCCTCTGGCTTTTCTTCCAGAGCTGACTGCGGACTTCTCTATTAATATTTCAGGCACGCGAGCCATCTCGTCAAGTCTGCCGTGCCAATTAAGGCGTAATCATGCCGTAATGAAGCCGTTGCTGAGCTCGTCCTCAAACCTTCCCTGGTTTATTCCTCTCCCTCCTCACTGGCTCTTGGCTCTGCGTTGTGAGAGGCAGAAGGGGATGTTGAAGACGCTCTGGTGTTTTTATTTAAATGAAAATTGCTTTTTTTAAAAAAAAAAATATTTCAGCGGAATTAAATCTTGCAAGCCCCCTCTGAGGATTTTTTGAAAGCTTTGCTGCTGTCTCCTCTGGAAATAGTCTCCCTCCTTGGAAGACCTTGTGGTATTTCCCGTGGTGTGCTCAGCTTCTCTGGCAGCATCCAGGCTTTTCCTCATCCCCTTCAACCCCTCGGTACCCACACAGATCCCAGTGCTTGGCTGTCACTTGTCAACCACTCAACTGCCAATCATCCCGACTGTTGATCCAATACTTCAGGGCACTCCTAGCATTTCCAAGTGGGCTACAGGGTTGCATTTGCCCAGACTCCTGATTTTCCCCTGCCTGCCTTTGGGTTCTGGGAAGGATGGGGTTGGACTGGAGGGATTTGCAAGCCAGTTAGTGCTGCAGAGCTTTCCTATTTCTTCCCTGAAGCTGATGCTATAGAAACATCCAAGAGCAGTGGTATTCTCTCCTAGTTTTGCAGTGTGATAGGAACTGGTGAAACTTAATGCTTGTTAGGAGCTTTTGTCTCCTGCACGAGGTTTCCTGGGTGTATCAATGTCTCTTTTTCTCTTCCTCTTCCGCCTTCTGTGCGTGCAATAACCACAGATGCTGCCAGAAGGAAACAGCCGCTCTCAACAGAGAGAGGGGCTAAAAATATCGGAGTATCCTTGGTTGGGCGCAGCAGGAGCGGGCTGAGCTCCCAGCTGGCACTGGGAGAGGCTGAAGGTCTGCTCTGGGAACTGGGAGAGCTACATGCCTTGATGCTGATGGAGGGAGAAGGAGGCTTGTGGTGGGATTACACCAGCAAACCTCATGTGTGTCCCCTGAAATGCCATTAAGGAGTGACGTGCCTTTGCTGGGGTGTCTGTGGGCCCATTCCTGCAGGGTCCTGTCGGGATGGCATCTCAGGGTTTGTTTGGGAGCTGCTGCCTGCAGGGAGCCAGCCTGGGAGCTCTTCCTCACGTGTGCCTCTTCTCTCCGTGGGAGGGGAAGCCACCCAGACCTCTGATCAGGGCACGCTTGGAGCTGGTGGAGCAGATGCATCGCAGAGATGTCACTTGTGGGGAACAGGCAGGAGTTCCCTGGGAGCCCCCTGGGGATTCCTTCTCCCTCGGGGCCGGGGGAGCTGCGGGCAGTGCCCCAGCCCAGGGTCTGCCTCCAGGGGACTGAGGGCACTGCTGAGTGACAGTCAGTGGCCACCCATGTCCCTTGGGTGGGTGCTGGGTAACATCGAGGCTCTTCCTGGGACTGTGCCGAGGGAGGGACGGCAGGGAATGGATATGGCCCTTGTAGGGATGGCTTCCTTTGCCAGGTGCCTTAGCTCTGGATGCTCTCGGGCTCCAGGTTCCTTCCTGCTGCTGGCTGTTGTGGCACAGCAAAGCACCAGCAATGGGGGGGCTGCTGATGGCGATTCCAAGCACGGATCCTGATGCGGGCTGAGGGGTGTCTGCCCAGGTCTCTAATCTTTGCAACACCAGTTTCTTGAGTATTTCTAACAAGCACGGCAGGTTTGAACTCACGGGGCCCCTTTTGCTGCATGGCTGCATCCAGGAAAGGGCTCGGGTGTGTAACCAAAGGGGCTTTACGGGGAGCTGGGCTGGGAGATGGTCCTGGTCAGGGACCACATCTCCTGGGCTTTGCCTTCACACGGAGCATATCCCGGGTGGGACGGGGAGCTCTGTGCTAGCGATGCTTCCAGGGTGGGCAGATGAAGCCTCCAGTGCTGGCTGTGGGCTGCTCCTTCAATATCCAGTGCCTGCAGTTGCCTCCCAGTAGGACGCTGAGGATCGGTTGCCGTTGCCTGGTGCTCAGGGAGCGGTGTGAGGAGAAACGCTTCCCAAAACACTCTCCAAAAGCCTTCTGCAATCCAAGCCCTGCCGGCTCCGGAGCAAAACCCTGGGGCTGTTGCCTTTCCCTTCCCCGCGGGCTCAACTTCAAACCAGCATCTCCAGTTTGGAGCTGTGCTGGTTCCCAGCCGCTCGGGAGCAGCCTCCCGCCGTGTGTCACAGGCCCAGGACATCACAGCCTGCCAGGACATCTCCCGGCCACCCCGACTGTGCCAGCCCTGCCGCTCTGTAAAGAGAATCAACTTGTCACTTGAGCTCTGCCTGCCTGCACTGGCCAAGCCATCGTCTAAATTTGGGTGATTATGTTCACTCAGGCCAAGTATCAGGTTCTCTGGATCACATGTGCTCCCAGCTGCTATTTAACTCTGACGCCTCAGGGAGACGCAGCACTTCTCTCCCAGCTTTTCGGGTTTTGTATTGTTGTTATTTTTTATTATAGCTTTTTTGGCACCAGAGATTTAATTTTTTTAATTTTTTTTTTTAAAGTTTTAAATTTCTGTCCTGCCAAGTTGGTCCCCTTTCTGGTCAGTCACTGAGCAGCCCAGCACCTGCTTTGATTGCTAAATCTGATCACGATGTTTTTGGTTCTTTCAGCCACCACAGAATTAAGGGACTTTTTTGCCAAAGCCCGAAATGGTTCAGTTCGGCTCATCAAGGTCATCATCGAGGACGGTAAGTCCCATTTTTAAGTGCTTTGATTTACACTCTGCCTATTCTCTGTTTCCTCTCCTCCTTCCTTCTTCACCACTGCGGTGCCAGCTTGTGTTTTTGGAAACCTCAAGGAAAATGCTTCTGGGCGTGTGGCAACCCAGACCTGAAATACAAGCCCAAAATTTGGGTGTGTTGGTGAGCAGCTCTTGGAGCCCCAGGGCAGCTCCAGTGGGGAGCAGTGATTTTGCCAGCAGAGCAATATCAGCCTCTGGGATTTGTGCTGGGCTCTGTGGGGGCTTTTGCTGCTGCTGTGTCATATTTTGTTATGGGATCCCTGGGACAGGCTGCTGCAGGGACCCTGGGACCTTTGTTGGGGGTGATGCACAGGCATCTTCTTCCTCGGGTGTGTCATCCCACACCTGGCAAGGAGATGCTCGGGGCAGGGGGCCAGGGGGGTGCTCTGTGGCTCAGGGCCCAGCACAAGCCCCAGTTGCATCCTGTGAGGAATGCTACACTGAGACCCATCCCATCCCATCCCATCCCATCCCGTGGGGCTGCCCCTAGCCCAGGATGCAGGCTGGCACCAACCTTGCCTGTGTTTGTCCCGTGGAACAGTGCCTTTGGGTGGCCTCTGCATCTGGCAAGCAAGTGAGCAGAGCCCAGCACTGATTGAAGGTCCCAGCGGGCGGGGAGCTGCCCTGGTGTAGGTTTTCCATCACCTCGGCCTCATACAATTGCATATGAATGACTTGTTTCTCATGGGCAGCGGGGACATTGCTGCCCTGCCAAGCTGCTGTCACCACCTCCCTTGGGTGGGCCACCAGTGCAGACACCGAGGTGGATGTGGTTGTAAGGAGCCTGCGGTCATAAGGAGCCCACCTGACCTTTAGAGAGGCCACGATGTCCTGCTGAGAAGAGCAGCGTGACTTGAAATGCACGGGACACATCAGTGGAGCTGCAGCAGGGCTCAGCAGTGTTGGCTTTGTCCTTGGCAAGGTCCCTATTGTTGGGGGATGAAACATCCACAGTGTTTCTTTGGAGTGTCTTTGACAACAATTTTGCGCTCTCAGCCTCTTTTGCTGTTTAAAAAGTGGGAATCAGGTTTGTGTCAGGATAAGTCATGTATGTCCCTAAGCCTGGACTCGGGATGCTTAGGGCTCGTGCCACTGGTTTTGGGTTGTGGCTGCTGATGCCAGCCAGGGAGACTTTTTATCACCAATGGAAGACACTTCCCACCATCTCTGCTCTGGCTGAATGGGATTTATTTATCTGTCCTGTCAGCAGCAGGGCCACCACTCTTGTGTCACACAGGGGACATCAGCCTGCTGGTACCCAGCAGAGAAGGACCTTGGGGCAGATGTCACAGACAGACAGACAGACAGACAGACGGATGCTCACCCTGGAAGGGAGGTGTCCAGAGCTGGCTGGGGAGGACGTGCCAGCTGCCCTGTCTGAACAGGGGATGTGGAACAGGAGCCTCCCTCTCTGCTGGATGGCTTGCAGCACCTTGTGCCCTATGGGGAATTTGTCTTGGGGCATTTTGGAGCAGGTGGCAGCGAGTAAAAGCAGAGGAAGATGGTGTGAGGAGCTTTATGGCAGATGCTCTGTGTCCAGGCATCCCCAAGACCACCGTTGTGGCTGAGCAACACTTTGGGAGCAATTTGAGGTCATTTTGCCTTTGGAGAGCTACTGGGAAGAGCTGAGATTGGATGGAGGAGGGAGGAGGGGAGCAGGATGTGCACCAAGACTCAGCAGCAGTTTCCTGGCACAAGAGCAGCTTGTGGTCCAGCGTGTTTTAGATGATGCTCTGCTCCTCACTGTCAGCAGGATTTGGGACAAGGTTGGCTTTGTGGACTTCCCTGTTGGATGCATTTCTTTACTCACAGATGATGCTGTGCACTGAGTTCTGCAGATTGGCACCCACCAGAGCTGCAGGCAGGGCTGCCTTGCAGAGGCATTTCAGAGCAAGGCAGGGAGTGCTGGGGGCATCTCGAGGGCCAGAAACACTCCCAGCTCTGCTTTTCCAGCAGCAGCTCCTGGTACAAACAGAGCCTGATAATATAGCCAGTGCTGTCTAACTTTGCTGAAGGGCGTCTGCTCTGAGTTTCCCTTTTCTGACACTTCCCAAGGAAGAAAATTTGTCCCTGAATGGATTGAGGAGAAGTGCAAAGAGCTCAGGAGAAGGTTGAAGGCTGCCAGCTCACAGCAGCGCGGCTGGGGTCCGGCTGAGTCACAGCCCGGGAATAGCCTGGGGTGACTCAGCACTGATTGCTTTGAGCGAGAGGTGTTGGTTTGTTTTGCGGACAGAGATACTCTCGAGCTGCCGGTGGGGTTGGCCCTGTGAAATTCCTGCCGTTTTTTTGGGATCTCAGGCCTTCGTGAGGCACAAATCCATTCACAGGGCTTTGTGGTTGTTTTAGGAGTACATTGAGGTTTTTAGCTTCTCTTTCTCGAAACAGGTAGTTCTGCCAAAGGTGAAGTATTTCCAGCACCTTGTTCTCTGCTGTCCTTGTTCCTGAGCCAGCGACTTGTGCCACCCGTGCACAAAGAACTGCATTCAGTGCCAGGGGGCAGATGCCAGGGCAGCGCTGGGCAGGGCAGGGCTGTGCTGCTGTCACAGGGAACCTCCTGCCTGGGTGGGAAGAAGGGGTGAGAGTAATTCCTCCCAAACCCTTCATCCCTCAACTGTTTTCCTTAAAAGCTTTCCTGGATTTGGAGCTGCTGAGCTGAATGGATTGGGAGGGAGAGGGCTGTGCCCCAGACATGGGGGTCCCTGGCTCCCAGTGGGCAGCAGGGCTGTGGGCAGAGGTCCTGGCAGGGCACGTGCCGGGTCAAGCATGCCCTCAAGTGCCAATTGTCCAAGGCCCCAACACATTTTGCTTTGGCACCTCCAGATTTTCCTACATCTTCTTGTGAGTCCCATAATCTCCCCCCAGACCTTTCTGCATCTACAAATGGAATAAAAATACAGGCTGTTTTCCAGCACCCTATGCTGGTATCCCCAGCACCACCACTTTTCCACCCAGCCATCCCAAAGCTTGGCTTGACCCTTTGCCAGGGTGTGGATTCATGCCTGTAGGATGCCTGCACCAGCGTTTAAATCCCAGCTGAGCAGTGCCCAGCTCACAGGGCTCCCAGTCCCACTGCCACTTGTGCAGCAACTGAAAATAACATCTTGAGATGTGTATGAAATACACAGGTTGCTTCCAGAGGCTGGGGCTCTCCTGGCAGCATGGTCCCCCTCCAGGCTGGGGACTGTGGGATGTCCCTGGTGCCCACAGACACAGGCTTTGGGTATCAGCTCTGATTTTGACCCCCGTGAGGTTACAGGGAATCCAATGAGCAGCTTTGGCTCATCATCCTGGATTTTGCTGAGACCATTACTTTTCTCAGCACCCAAAATGTCGGTGGTTCTCATGTCCCTGGTGAGGTGTTCTAGTGCCCCTAGAGCTTGTCCAGGTGAGATGGGGGAGGTCTCGTGTTCCCCTGTGAACAAGGAGGGATGGTTGGGGACTGCAGAGCTGGAGGGAACAGAATGGAAGGAGGCCACAGGTGGTCACCAGGGAGGAGACCTTGCTGGTGAGGAACACAGGAGGGGAGGAGATGGTTGACAGAGCCTCCGCAGCAGCCACAGCCCCACAGCCTCTCCTGGGGGGTCATCCCTGGGGGTGTACACTCCTGACTGTGACTCAAGGTCATAATTTGTTCTTCTGCAATACAGCGTCATTGTCGGTGCCAGAGCTGCAGTGAGCCCTTAGTGAGCCGCCGCCTGGTCCTGCGAGGTGAGCCTTGCCTTCATCTAACACCACCTTTCCTGTCTTCTCCTTCCAGAGCAGCTCGTGCTGGGAGCCCACAAAGAGCTGTCCCGGCGCTGGGACGCCGACTACGACGCCTTGGTGCTGCCCTTGCTGGACGAGCAGCAGCCGTGCTACGTCCTGTACCGCCTGGACAGCCAGAACGCCCAGGGCTACGAGTGGCTCTTCATCTCCTGGTCCCCCGACAGCTCCCCGGTGAGCTCCTGCCCCTGCCACCCAGCCTGGGGACAGGGATGTGCTGCGGGATGTGCAGGCGGGAGGAGGTGCTGGCCCAGGGGGCTTTGCCCTGGGGCTGAGGAGGAGCGTTCACACCGGTCACACCCTCGGTCCCTGTGCCTGGGTTGAGAAGTGGAGACTGCTGTGGGGATGGGGAATTTTTTAAGACACAAAGAGATACACTGGGACTGTGTCTCTGACCTCTTTGCAGTGCTGCAGTGAGGAGGTGGAGGGGCTGGGATGTGGAGGGGGGAGTGGTGTGGACCATGGGACCAGGATGGAGACATCCCTCCATGGCCTTGGCCATTGCCAGGAAGAGCTGGCACTGACACTGATTTGCCTCCAGCCTGGCCCTGCTCTGCTTGAGGCTGATGCAGAGTGGCTGCCAGCCCTTCTCCAGGCCTGGCTCCAAAATCAGCTGTTGGAGAGTGGGCACTAAAGGGCTGGTTGGATGGGAAGCAGGTTTAGAGGATGTCAGTGGCACAGCTTGGAAAACGCCATCCTGTTGACCATGCCCGCGTGTCCTGGTTTGAGACAAATTTTTGGAGGAAGGCTCTGGGAGGAACGTCTCCTCTATAGAAGGCAGGGTACAGCCACCTCTCCCCCCACCCGGTTTGGGAAAAAATTCCTCAAAGGAAAGTGAAAGGAGGAAAAAGCTATTTATTTAACAAACACACGGGAAAAGAATAATGCTAAATAATAAAACCTCTCGCTGTGGAGAGAAAACCTGGGAAGATTTGAGAGTCCTTTCTGTGGGTGTGGTCTCCCTCTCTCTCTCTCTCCTCTTTGGAGCTGGGTCAGCTCGGGCCCCTCCGGGCCGAGGTGTGAGGCCTCCCAGTGAGGTTCTGATGTTCTGGTGCTCTGAACAGTCCAGAGGAGAAGAAGGAAAAATCCAAAGTCCCAGGGAAACAAAGGAGTTTAACTCTCCTCTCTCTCCTCCAAGAAAAGGAGCCCAGAGCCGGGAAAAGCAGGGAAGGTGCTTTCCTCTGCTCTGCAGCAGCAGGAACGCAGGGGAGTGAATGTCCTTGGAGCAAACCTGTTATGAAAAGTTCATCTGGCTTTTTTTCTTTCTCCTGCATCCAATTTTAAAGACACAGAAAGGCACAGGAATCATGTCTGGGCATAGAGCAGGCGACAGGGGATACACATCATAAAGTCAGCCCAAGACACCCTGTAAAGGGCCTGAGATTTACTGATGCATTTACACGTGTGCTTGTCTTCTATACACATATTTATGTGTGTATATCCCTGTATATGTGTGTATATATATAATCCTATATATATTTGTTATATATTCACTATGATGTATAGGCTAGATAGATTTACTGCCCCGTTAATACATGCACTGGTCACATATATAAAAATATATATACAAGTGGCATATATGTAATTTTATATGCATGTACATATCTGTGCATGTGTACATGTACATAGACACGTGTGTGTATAATAATATCTATTTTAAATATGTCTATCTTTCAACAAACCACGGAGGCTGTCACTGCAGGAGCACAGTGTGCCCAGGAGCGCTTGCCAAAGCTCTTCCCTGCATTTTGCAGAACGATGCAATGGAAGTGCCAAAGGCAAAAATCACTTTTAAGTGGCTCTGGTTGTATTTGTGCCTTCTCTAACCCAGGTGCGGGTGGGAAATGGTGCTCTGGAGCTCAGGGATGGGAAAGCAAAGCATGGAATAAACCGTTGGATTGTGGGCAGCACTTGGCAAGGCTGCAGCCCCGGAAATAGCGCTGGTGGGTTTTCCCAGCTGCTCCCTACCTAGGGATGCTGCCATTAGAAATCAGTGAGCCAGAAACTAGGTGGGTGCTCCCAGGAGAGGCTGAGGTGTGTGGAGCCTGTGGTGGGATGGTGGCTGTGAGCACTGGGCACCTCTGTGGTCCCCGGTGCCCCTGTGTGACAGCACTGCCACCCCTGTCCTGGCAGGTCCGGCTGAAGATGCTGTACGCTGCCACCAGAGCCACCGTGAAGAAGGAGTTTGGCGGGGGGCACATAAAGGACGAGATGTTTGGCACGGTGAAGGTACGGTGGTGGGTCCCAGGCAGCCTTTTGGGTCTGACCCTGAGCTTCAGCAGCCTGCCTGGAGCTCAGTGTGTGGGTGGTGGGATGTGGGGTGCTGCTGTTTGGTGGGGGAACAGCAGGGTGTTGGTCCTCCACACTACGCCCTGGGTGGCTGTGGTCTGTGATGGAGAGCGTGGAAGAGGTGGGAGGAAGGCTGCGAGATGTGGAGCTTTGCTCTGAATGGGAGAAGAAGTGCCAGGTGGTGGCAGTGTCACTCCAGCAGTGGGAGCTGCCTCCACGCCGGGCTTATCCCTGCCTTGGATGGAGGTTTCTCCTTCTCTTCCACGGGCAGAGGGAGCTGCACAGCCAGGGCCTCCTGGACATCAGTTCTGCTGGGGCCTCTGGTACTGGTGGAAGCCAGGGAGCATTCTTGCTCTTCTCCAGGTTCCCTCTGCTGCTCCTGGGCTCTGCCTTTCCCTCTCACTTCTATGCTCGTAAGCCTCATGAAACAGCCAGAAGAGCCCACTGCCACGGCCATGGGTGACTGGAGAGGGGCAGGGTGGTCAGAACAGACAGATTTGCATGGAGGCATCCAAGAGCCTTGAGGTTGTTCCTCTTGGTCAGGAGGGAGCCCGAGACTCACTGGGCTGCTCAGACTCACCTCAAGGCTGGGGGTACATCCAGCCCTGCAGCGATGACCACCCGTGACACTCGCCCTGTGCCTCTGTCTGCAGGAGGACGTGTCCCTGAGTGGCTACCAGAAGCACGTGTCCTCCTGCTCTGCCCCGGCCCCGCTGACCGCAGCCGAGCAGGAGCTCCAGCAGATCCGCATCAACGAGGTGGGTGTCCAGCAGGGGTGGGTGGCCAGCAGGGGTGGATGTAGAACAAAGGTGGGTGTCCAGCAGGGGTGAGTGTCCAGCAGGGGTGGGTGTCCAGCAGGGGTGGGTGTCTAACAGGGGTGGGTGTCCAGCAGGGGTGG
>VZTA01028207.1:548165-561050 GCA_013398855.1 Mohoua ochrocephala | reverse complement strand
TTTTTTGTTCCCTTTTTTTTCCTATTTCATTCCTTTTTTAAACATCTGGATGGCTTGTTGCACCTGGGGGCAGGGCGATGGGGAGGGTTCAGGGTTGTCGGTGTTTCTTTTCCTGTGTCCTTGTGCGAGCCCCGGGGCTGCGGGGGGAGGACGGGAGCGGCAGAGCCATGTCCCCAGCCTTGCTCCTGTCCCCCTCAGGGTCACAGCCACTGCTCTCGGTGTCCCCTGCGTGACTGAAGGACATGAAAGCTGCTCTATGCAAAGGGACGGGGGTAGCGTTGGGGATTCCTGTTTGAAAAGAGAAAATGCTTCTTTCCCTGCTCCCCCAGCCTCCAGACTTTGTTCCCCTGTCCCGCTCTTGGTGTGCACGGCCCCTCTGCCCCAGGCCTGGAGCGATCCCGCACCCCTTTGGGGTGCGGGCAGGACCCCCTGTGGGGTGGGCTTTGCTTCCTGTGGGATGGGAGTTTCTCCCTGCAGAGAGCCAGGCAGCAGGAGGTGGAAATTCCCCATTGAGTCCTGAGCTCAGCCTGGACCTGGAGAAAGGTCACTCTGCCTTTGGGTGATGTTTGCATCCCCTTTTTGAACTGCCCCAGTAAGGTTTGCCCCCTCAGAAGGAGCTGTTACAGCCCTGACTCAGCCCTGTCCCTGTTCAGGATGGGAGCTGAGGGGTTCCTGAGCCCTGGTCCTCCACTCCCCGTTCCCCAGCCCCCACCATTACCTTACCCCCCAGGTTCTCAGCTGGGTCTCTGGTCTGGGGCAGCCTCATGTCTCAATAATCACATGGGCTACCCCAAATCCTTGTGTGGGGGAGCATGACAGCCCCTGTGTGCCCCCGGGGATGTCCCCAGCCACCAAGGGCCATCGTCGGCTCCATGGTCCGAGCTTGGCACTGTGATTTGGGCTGCACTGGGGGCTTGGGGGGACAGCACCTTGCTGCTGGGTACCAGCGAGGGCTCGAGAGCCACCTGCCTCCCTGAGAGGATGGAACAGGGGTCAGTGAAACCTGCCCTCTGCTTTCCAGCTGTGGCGGTGAACGTGCCGATGTTGCCTTGGCCTCGGCGGAGTCAGGGGGTTGAAGCTGGGGGGAGCAGAGCACACTGTACTGAACGCTGTATTTTCTAAAGAATAAAGTATTTTTAAAACAGTCTGATGCTCTTTGGAGATCCCCTGGGTTCCCTGTGGTTGGGCATTTAGCAGCTGTGGGCTCCGGAGCTGCAAAGCAAATTGCTTGGACACTGTGAGCCAGGAGCCAGCCCTGGCTCAGTCCAGCCCTCACCACCTTGAAGAACATCCACACTTCAATCCAGGGGTCTGGCACAACCTTTTAATGCCTGGCAGAGATTTTTACACTCCAGCAATGCCCAGAGCTAGGGCCAGCTGCAGGAGGCAGCATCCCCGCTCAGCCCAGCTTTCCTTGTTTTAATGGCTGGCGATGATTTTGCAAGGTTGCAAAGCTGCTTCTGGGGCTGTTCTCTTGTCTGGAGTGAATTCTTGCCTGGCCATGGGATGGGAAAGCAGGAGGATGCAGAGCCAAGAGAAGAATTAGGAATGCAACGGGGTCTGCCTGCATCCCAGGCTCCCAATCCTCCCACTCCTCACCCAGGTCAGGGTGTTGCCATGTCTCAGCTTTACCCTCCATGCCCAGGATGAGATGGAAGATCTGCAAAGCCGGCTGTGAAATGTTTTTAAAAAAGGTTTAATGCAAAAAAAAACAACCAAAAACAAAACAAACCAAGCCTGAATCAGTTTCCCTTTGACATGGAGGAGGGGAAGAAAGGAAGATGCTGCTATGCAGGAAGCAGCCTCAGCGCAGGAGAGCTCCCTCTGTATATAAATGCTAATAAGCCAGGCTGACGCCACCAGTCATTTGACAAGCTGAGTCACCCTTCTCCTTCGGATCTTGCTCCCCTTCTGTGCTCGGTAATTTTTAACTTGCCCAAATACTGAGGAGGAGTGAGGGCTGTGCCCCTTTTCCCACCTGTCCCACTCACTGCCCCCACCCCCTGCCAGTGCAGCCATTCCGGGTGACAGCCCCCCGAGCCAAAGGACCGTGGTGCATGGTCATGGGACAGACGGCCAGGAGCAGCCCAAAGGCTGAGCACCCCTCCCTTCCCATCCTATCTCATCCTGTCTCCTGTGCCATCCCATTCTGTGCCCTATCCTATCCTCCAGCCTATCTTCCATCTTCCATCCCTTCCTATTCTGTTATCACCTGTCCCCCATCTCTTTCCATCTCATGTCCTCCTTTCCTGTCCCAGCTTCTCTTTAAGGTTTGAGCTAAAAGTCTCGGCTGCTGCATGGCCAAAGATCTGAGGTTTGAGGCAATGCTTGGGAAAGCCACGTTTGGTCAGCAGTGGCTTGTGCCACCTCAGGGTAGGTGGCATTTGCCTGGCTGGGCAGGGGACAGCAGGGCACCTGCTTCAAATAGAAGGGGCAGCTGCAGGGGGCTGTGGCTGAACACCCACACAGCCAGCCAGAGTGCTCAGGTTTTTTAAGATTCACAGAAAAAGGTTCATGGACTCCAACAGCAAACGAGCTGCCAGGTAAATGGTAGGACCATGATGCTTTTCCTTATGGGATTCCCAGGTGGGAAAGGTCAGAATCTCAGAGGAGCTGACTCCTTTGGCTTCCACTCCCATGAGAGCTGAAGCAGAGGGGCTGCAAAAGAGTTACACCTGGCTGTAAGCTGAATGTGTGAATTAAGAGTCAGCTGGCACCTGGGCTATGAAACCTCAGGTGCCTGTGGGAAAGGGAGATGAGCCCTTGTCCTCTCAGAGCTCTGTGCCCTGCCCGTAACCCTTGGGGAATGGCAGGAAGCAGGTAGGAGCAGCAAGGAGTGAAAGGCTCCTTACCTGTGGGGGTTAGGATATCTGGGATGAGCCCCCTTGGGACTGTGCAAGACCGGGGGTCTGGATGGAGAGGAGGGTGCCTAACCTAACCTGGGAATGATGAGGGTTTGGGATCAAGCTGGAGGGTGGCTGGGGCACAGAGCACCCTAAATAACCAGGAGTCCAGCTGATGCTGGGCTGGCAGCTCTGGGCCAGGGGCTACTTTGCATTAGGCTTTTGGTGCCTTGTGCTGGAGTGTGCCCCAACAGCAGTGGCTTGCAGTGAGCCCCCACACACATCCCCCATCCCAGCTGCTGGCAGCAGGCCGGGGTGCAGTGCAAGGGATGTGTCCCAAAACAAACGGGTGCGAAGCATCAGGGACACCAGAGCTGAATTTGGTGGTGTGAATAATGCCCCTGGCCGTGGGAGGAAGAGAATTCCCCTGCAAGCTCCTCCCAGCACTGGGGAACACGTGCTCCTGCTTGCACTTGGAATGGTTTTGCTGCCCAATGGTTTCTCTGTTGTGTAAATAGGTTGAGAAATGGAGGAGGAAATGAGTTTAGAGCTATGCAACGTTTAACTCGATGAATTATTTTGCCCCAGACAAATGTTAGCCACGGCTTTATGGCTGCATTCTTGCTTCCTCACTCTGCCACTGCCATTGTCTGACTTTAAACATATTTTACTGATTGCTTCCTCTATTATTTTTTCTGAGAACCAAACTAACGTTTACATAACTTATCCCTACTTATGCAACCCCCCATTCAATTTTTATTTGCTGGGAAACAATATGTGTTTATTTTTTTTCTTTGTCCTTTTCATTGGGGAGGATTTATCCTTTCAATGTGCCATTGGATTTATCTTTCTTTTGCAGTTAAGTGATGGACATCTGCTGGCCTCTTGCTGTGCCCTGGTTCTGCTTTCACACTCTTGCTTGCCAACACCAGTGCTAGAGGTAATTTGTCACAGATGATGTTAAGAGGTGTGGAGGTCCTGACTGCTACGTGCTGAGGTTATTTGTGTTCCTGTCATTTCAAAGGTTGCCAGGTTTGAATCCTGGGGTTTGGTTCTCTCCTGTGATTAATTTGGAGGAACTTTGGAGACTTCTGATAGCTGGTACCTTTCTATGTCTTATTTCTTCTCCTCGGTAGTACAAAGTGTTGAGTTGCTGTTATAAAAACTAGGAAGAAAAACTGGGCTTATTAACGGGTTTGTAAAATGGACCGGGCCAATTCTGAAAGCTTTCAGTGAAAAAAAAAGATAGAATTGCAAGTGACCTGGTACTGTCAGAATATGGCCATATGTGAGTCAACGTGTTGTGTTATCTCCCACACACACTGATTGCTTACAGCTGTTCACTGATTGCTGCCAGAGTGTGCAATGACATTGTTGGCACGTTGTGGTGCTGGGGACAAGGTCCTAGGGAGAGGTTGGTGGAGGAGCTGTGGCTTTTTACTCCATGTCTCCAGTTAATGCAGTAATATAACCTAAAAGGTGACGGGAAGAGCTCTGTAACAGATGCACATTCATTGAGTCTTGGGCCACAAGTGGTTCATGGCAAGGCAAGGACAGGTGGGTCACAGCCTCCCTTCTACAGAAGGCCTGCACGGGGCAGAGGCAGCAGCAGCAGCCCCTTGGTGGGCTGCACAAGGGCTTTTTCAAAGTTGCTTGACTGCTTGGGAGGTCAAATGTTTTATAAGAACTCTTCTGAGAATAGCAGGGTGCTTCAGTACATGCTTAAACAACTGGTGACTTCCAGCTGATGGAGCTGATGATTGTGCTTTAATTTGGGATTCTATCTCCACAACATATGGCTATTTGTGATATTATAATGGATCCCTAGTGGGAGGGAGCCTCACAGCACACATGTGAGTGTGACAGCAGGGGGAAGTGCCAAGGTGGCTCCTTGCAGCCAGAAAACAAGAGTCCCTGGGACAGAGTGGCTGTTCAGGGGCTTGTGAAAGCCACTGGAGCAGGTCTTGGACGTGCCTGCACACGCAAGGAGCAGCTCAGTGCTCTGCTTGACTTCACACCAATCCTGACCTCCCAGTACACGTGCTCACCCCCACGGAATTACTTCCTCCTGGTCAAAGCAGGCCTTTGCTATTCACCAAAGCATGAAATAAGATGGCAATTGGGTGGAACAGGCCTAAGGTTTCAGAAGGGTTGCAAAGGGAGTAGTGATGTTCTCCTACAATTACTTCTCTGAGACCTGAGCTAGTGAATTGCTTGCTGACAGTTTTTACACCAGTCTAGGTCTGAGTGCACTGAGCAGCAGCTCATGCAGACCTGCAGAGACAGAGGCAGCAGCCAGAGCCAACCTGCATTGACCACCTGGAGCGGTGAACACGCCTTCCTTTTCCAGCCCCTGCCACACCACCACCTTGGTTTTCTGTCAGGTAGTCAGAAAACACCACTTAATTAATGCCATTAGCACCTTCTTCCTCAGAGCAGTGAATGCCAGGAGGGGAATGCTTGTGCACAAAACTACAAAGGAAGAACACGTAGCAGGACCCATTCTGACTGCCTGCCTCCCAAAACATGGGTGGCAAGCTGCTTATACAACACTTCTAAGGTGCTTAAGTTTTAGTGGGTACATAGTACTCTACACCTGCATGTTTTCAAAGGTTTTCAGCCCCACAGAAGCTATTTTCTCTTTTCATAACAAATAAACCCCATGCAAGAAGCACGACTGAAGTTCTTTGGGCATAGCCATTGGACAGGCAGTAGTTCAGCTGAAGGAGATCAAGCTGTACAGCACTGTTTTATTCCATCAAATGCCCTCCCACCCCCTGACACTTCAGTTTCCGTTATGGAAGGGACACAGAGAAGCACACAAACACAACTGGGCATCATGGCTCTAGAAATTTATTTTCAGAGCTTAGTGCTTCGACTACAATTAAAATACTTGAGCAATTAAAAAATGCTACTGACTGGATACTAGAGCTAGACAACAACTAACACTGTTACTTTCATGCACTGACGGATACTAGTTTGCTCATGCCACTGAAGTAGGCTCGTTCTCGTTCACTCATCACTTCAAAATGTAGGGGTCGTCTACAGAAGTTGCATTCGGCTGAGGAGTGTGGTTTCAGCTCCAGACCAACGTCCTTCCATGTAGCCAGCAGTTTTTCTGTTAAGAAAAGTTTATCAAGATCAAAGCTTAAGACTGGATTGCTTTAGAGAAGCTGCAGAAGTGTCAGCATATTTATTCTCCTAACAAGTGAGCAGGGATAATAGGATTTCACTCTGACACAATCTACCTCTTGAAACAACTGGGCTGCAACTAAGTCTCAGCTACCCTCACACCACCTCTCCTGACAGGATCAAGAAGGATCTACTTTCTCTGGACAGCTCTGCATTTAAGGCAAGTTAACAGCTCAGCTGAGGACAGCAGAGTTCTTTGGGATCCACGTAACACGTGAAGATGGGTTTGGACAACGCATGAGCAGAGCCCTGGCTGGGTACAGGTCTGCACTGGCCTTGCACCCTCTGCTCCAAGTCACAGTGCTCTGTCCCTCACATGTCACACTCCACGCAGGGAAGTGTGCAGGATGTGCTGCAGCAGTGGAAAGACACTGTCCAGCTCATGACACCTGAAACTTAAGTGCTTCCCACTCTCAGCTTTAGTACAAACACTGCACAGACAGGCAGTATCTTCACTGCACTGATGCAGGAGTCCACTCACCGATAAAATAACTCATCATCTGAGGGGTGTGGTGAGGCGTAGGGGCAATTCGGAGCAGCTCCTCTCCACGGGGAACCGTCGGGTAGTTGATGGCTTGGACGTAGATGCTGTGCTGGCTCATCAGCTTGTCACAGATCTCTGTATTTTTAGCGGCATCTGCAACCTGAAGTTCAAAATCTTACGTTACAAGATCAACCAAAAGACGAGAATCGGTGAAACTGTCAGCCCAACTTAGCAAGCCACAAGAATCCAATAGGGCTGGTAAGTAACGTGTATGTCAGAAAGAAAGGCTGAAAGTCTGTGTGGCAGAGCACTCTGGGCACAAGAACACCACTGCAGCCTAGGCAGGTAGCTGTTTATAACCCAAATCTTTCAACTAGCTTGTTAGCAGTTTCCTTATTTTCTGTACACTGTTAGACTGTGGGTTTCATACACTTTCTCCCTCTATTTTATACTTACACGAGGCTTAAGCCAGACTCCTGGCACATCAATGCTGAACAGCAGGATAAGTTGGAATTTGTGAAGGCAGTAACTAATACCTGATGGTGTAATCTGCTCACAGACAGTAAAACGGGCACCCCAGCCCTGTGTTAACAGCACCCTAAGTCCTCACCCTTATGGGAATGATGTGGCTGGGGCAGTGCACCACGGGCAGCCCCGCGTCCATCAGCATCTGCCTCATGAGCTTGACGTTGCGCTGGTGCTGGCGCCTCAGCACCTGGCCCTCGGCGCTCTTCAGCGTCCGCACGGACTCCAGGGCCCCCGCCAGCAGCATGGGGGGCAGGGACGTGGTGAAGATAAACCCGGCGGCGTATGAGCGAACCGTGTCTATCAGAGAGCTGGTGCTGGAGATGTAGCCTCCCACACAGCCAAATGCTTTGCCTGAAAAGGAGGAAAAAAAAAAAAGAGAAAAAGGTAACTGGACTTATTCTTCCCACCTATTGGAATGGGTTGAAGTATTGGAGCTTCTCATTTGGAGGAATGGGTTATTTTGACCGCACACTTAATGTAGTCATGGCATGTTCCAGCCCCCCCTCCCGGTAATCTTGTATTTACTCAGCACATGGTACAGCTTTGTTTTTAAGCCAATCTCGATAACACGGATCTCGTTACTGCACAGCAAGGACAGTTCATGCCTCTCTCAAATACTCGAGTTTTGATTTTGGGGAAGACCTTACAAGACCATCAAGCAGGGACTTCAATAGTGACCCCAAGTGAACAACACTAAGTCTCTCAGCAGATTTAAAATAATCTGTTTCAGAGATGCTACAAATAGCCCATGCTCCTAAGGAGCACAGAAGGCTGTTACTGTAATTGTGCACTTGGTACCAGCCCTCCTTTCCAAATGTTCAGAGTGCAGAACACGGCCACAGACAGAACTAGGGTGGCTGGTGAATGCTTCTGCTCCTGTTAGGCTGGAACCCAAGACTTCAGGTTCCAAAGGCATGAACTTTCCTAGTAAATTTTATTTATGTTTTGAAAGCTGCTTAAACAACCTTCCAATTTGCAGCAGTAAACTTACTCCTGAGCCTGCATTCTACTCAGATAATAGCAGTTGCTCCAGTACTTGCCAAATCTCTTTACATAACTCCCCATCTCAGGTTTCTAGATTAGGAGCACTTCATTTCACATAAAGGAACTGAGTGCTACTAAATATAGAGAACTGCTCTACTAGCATTCTCACCTGAATTTCTTCTTGAGTTGTATAACATGCCACTGGAGGACTTTTTGCTAGCTTGCTTAAAGAAAAACCTCAAACAAAGCTACCTTAACTATTTGTAAGGCAGTGTAAGTAGCTTAACAGAGGCTTTTCAAACTGTGGGGCACCCTTAAATCCCTTGGGCTTTTTGAAAAATCCTAGGCCCCAGCAGCCCTTAACAAGTTCATTTGACTAGACTGCTTTTGAGCTAACCCACTTAATTTGGCTGCTCAGCAGCTTTGCTGCCTCAGCTCCTGCAGAAGTGCCAGGCTGCGCATACCAAGTGTTCCAGAGATGATGTCCATCTTGTGCATGATGCCATCCCGGTCTCCTATCCCACCTCCTCGGGCTCCATACAGCCCCACGGCGTGCACTTCATCCACAAAGGTGATGGCCCCGTGCTCGTGGGCCACGTCACACAGCTCTTCCAGAGGACAAACAGCACCTAGGAACCAAAGCGGTGACTGGCAGTTTAGGATTTTCTGTATGACTGGATAAACCCCAGAAGTCCCCCATAACAACCCTTACAGCACTGTACACGTTGAGACCTAAACCAGATGATTTGAGGACTAACTGCACTAGAAGCAGAGAGGAGGCTTTGATGTCAACTTACCATCCATTGAGTGAACAGTTTCAAAAGCAACAATTTTAGGGGTGGATGGATCGGACTTTTTCAACAGTTCTCGAAGGTGGTTGACATCATTATGGCGAAATATATGTTTTGGCACCCTGCTGTTACGTATCCCCTGGATCATGGAGGCATGGTTTCCAGCATCAGAGTAGATCTCACAACCTGAGGAAACAGCCCGGTTACATTTTAAGTATAGAAAGCATTTACTGATTCCCAGCATTGCATTACATACGGGAAGAGTTCAGGAAACAAACATAGCTTGTTCTTGAAAGTGATGCTTGCTCTTGATCAGAAGAGCAAGTTACAGATCATGAAGCAAGAATAATATTTAAGGTTTATTTTAGGTGTTCAAACTAACACAAATGAGAGCTCGAGAAAATAGTTACCTAACTCCCCCAACTTCTGAAGTGAGAAAGTTCACCCCCTCCAGGGGGAGGACACTAAAGTCCCACTGTCTCATTTTCAGGTTGAGTTTAAATGCAAGAACAGAAGACTCTGCTTGTCTAATTCTTCCAGCAGTTCCTAGCTCATAGATCTCAATCTCAGTAGGCTGACACTGTGATTTGTGTGTTGAACATAACCTGAATATGGTATTAAAAGTATCTAACCATACTCTGCTGATGGACTAGGATGAATCCTCACTTTGTTTTGCAGCAATTTGCAAAACATATTCCCAACAGCTTGGGGCAAGGCTGTGTTTTTGTGGCAACAGAGGTGCAGTTTGAGATCTCACCTGGTAGCATTTTAGCTAGAGTGAAGAGAGTGGAGTCATTGGCTACAAAGCAAGATGAGAATAACAGTGCTGCATCTTTTCCATGAAGATCAGCTAGCTCCTTTTCCAAGTCGACATGAAATTTACTCGTTCCTGATATGTTTCTTGTGCCTCCTGCTCCAGCACCGTGTTGTTTCAGTGTTTCCCTAAAGAGGGCCCAAGAGAGGCATCAGCATTGCTGTGTGACACACAGAAGAATAAAGGATCATTGCTGAAAACATTCTAGTATATAATCAGGACTGTTCTAAAAAAGAACTGGCAGCAAAAAGCAGCTGTTGGGTCTTTGAGCAACCTGCACACCCAGGAGTCCAGTAAGGTCAGAAATCAGTGACCAAGTACAGCTGCAATGTAACATCCAGTTTATCTGGTAACATTTGGGGGCTTCCAAGGAAGATCCAAGGAGCACAGTCAGTGACCACTGCACACAGTGCAGCCCTGGATCTAAACACTAAGTGACCCACCCCAGCTCAACAGACGAGCATAATCTTAACTGCACACCAAGAGTCACACCAGAAGCAACTCATGTCCCACAGTAGAGAAATCAATTCTTCAGAAGCCTTCCCACAAAACACAGCTTGAAAACACCTCTTTAGAACATGGCACTACTCACATAACTGCTCCACAGACACGAGGGTGCCGGCTCATGCCCAGGTAATCGTTGCTGCACCAGACAGACACCTCCTTTTTGGTGATCAGGGAATCGGTGTAGTCGTCTGCCATGGGGAAGATCTGCGCCTTGCGGTTCACGGTCTTGAACACGCGGTAGGTGTGGTCCTTCTTCTTCTCATCTATCTTCTTCTCAAAGAACTGATCGTACTGGAAGGTGGATACAGCTGAAAGGAGACACAGACTTCAGCACACAGGAAATAATCACAACAGACCAGGCCCGTGGGGGTTTTGCCAGACGTTCTTACATTTTGGCAAGTTATCCTGAAGCAGATGAGAGACACTTTCCGGCCTTTGCTTCAGCATAATATCCTTGAACTTCTTGAGCAGGCCACTCTGCTCTTCTCCCTCAGTCTCAATCTTTCTCACTGTGGAAGTAGTCGGTATTTTGGCAAATTCCGTACCTACAGACGTTGCAATAAATTCCAGTGAGGTTGTTTGGTTTAAAACAAAGTCAAGTAAGTTGAATTCAGGAGAGCAAACATTTTAAGTTAAACCAACACTGCAATCTTTAGAAAGGACATGCCCAAAACCCCATGTTGATCCTCCTAGAATCAACCATTTTATTTGCTTACAAATTTGCATTGGACGAGACAGAAGGATTAGCCTTGCCAATCAATCACAATACAACAGGCAATTTCCTTATAACATATTCGGTTCATCATGACTCAGAGAACCACACTATACAGCTACAGCATTTATCTGAAAGGATTGGTACACACCTAGCTGAAGGCAGAGTTCTAGTCAGCTGCTTCCTTTTTGTTCTGTTAGCACAGGTTTATTATTTTTTTAAACTATGCCACAGAAGGCAAACAGAAAAGTAAAATTAGCCTCCTGAGACAGGCAGCAAGGCTTTACTGATACTGCTGAAAAGTTCCTTCCTTTGTAGGACAGCCCTTCCGCACTACCACTGCAAGCCAGCCAACACCCTTTAGTTCCATAAACACAGAAAACCCACCCCAAAACCATTTGCCTGCTTTCAACCTTGGATTTGTGCTGGTACTTGGCCTGGTGTCTCGACACTTTCCTCCGTCTTTGGGTATAAAGCCTTTGTCTAAACCAGCACCCTGGCAAAGCTCTCTTCAGATCTAAGCATCTGCTTGGGTGCGAGTGTAACAGCTTGAATCACACATCTAGAGCCAGCCAGCACACCAAAATACAGCTCACGGTATTCCCGCATCAAAATCACCCAGGGAAACCCTGCACAACGTCACAGGTATGTCATTAACACCTACGTTCTCCAGCAGTTTTTCCCTGCAGTCTCCCATAATCCCAACTGCATCATTTCAGTGGTGCCCGTCACACCTGGCACGCTCCAGAGCCAAGTCAGGCACCAGAAGCTCTTGGGAAGTATCATTGCTTCAGTGCACAGAGAACATACCTTTCCTGTCCACCTGCATTTCCTGCACATCCTCCTGGAGTTCCAGGCTGGCTTTGCAGAAAACGTTGCTGTTCTTGTGATTCATCTGAGCTGCCAGGAATGGGCATTTGGTAGCCGTACCCTGGCTAGCGCTGGCGGGTGGGTGGCCAGCAGGAGGCTGGGTTCCATCTGCCTTCTGCTGGGCCACCTCTTGGACATTTTTGACCTCTGAGATGGGGAAAGAGAAGGGAAAACACATCAGCTTCATCATTTTAATACACTGACTTAAGCTTTTCAATCCACTACTTCTGTAATTAATTTAGCAGGATCCATTCAGAACTATTTAACTGTGAGCAGTCACATTTTATTTATACAAACACAGAATCCTAGTAACACCCAAGGGACATCTGATTTAAGATGCTAGATCTAGCACTGTACCCTTTGAGGAGTAAAAATATCTCTCTTTCACTCCCAGTGGGAATATTCAAGGAAAGACTAGATGTGGCACTAACTGCCATGGTTTAGTTGACATGGTGGTGTTCAGTCATAGGCTGGACTCGACCTCAGAGGTCTTTTCTACTAACTGTGATTCTGTGATTTTTCTTTCGAGGAGTTCAGAGATTTTTCAGCCATGCAGCTTCCTCTGCTGCAAGCCTCAGCTCATTCCCCCGAGTGCCTGGGGAAGAATTCCCAAGGAATGTTCCCGAGTGGCTTGAAGGGCCACTGTACCACGAGAAACACCGCTCCGAGATCCAGGATCCCGGGTCCCCACCCGGGGCTCGCCGCAGGACGCCCCAAACAGGCCGGTCCCTGATTCATGCCACGGTCACAAATTTCACTACCGCGGACATTTCAAGGATTAAGCAACCCCTGCCTCAGCGCTGCCTATTCCAGAAGTTTCCTCCTGTGACATCCGATGTCCGTGCTATTTTTTCCCCCTTCAGGGGGCCCGTGTGTGACCCTCGGCTCGCTCCCCCGGCCGTACTCACCGCGGCGGCCCGCGGGGGTCTCCTCCTCCGCCTGCTGCCCNCGGGGCCGCCTCCATCATGCGCGGGCAGTGCTGGGCGTACAGCAGCAGCGACGGCCCGGCCTTCTGCAGGAACGCCTGGGACACACGGGCCAGGAACGGGCAGCGCCGCACCACCGCTTCCATCCTCGCTGCCGGACGGGACACCGGAGGTGACGGCAAAGTGACACCGGCGACGGGGAGGCGATACCGGGCTGGGCTCCCGCACTGCCGC
>VZTA01028207.1:515618-547986 GCA_013398855.1 Mohoua ochrocephala | reverse complement strand
CTCCGGGGGTGGGGAGGGGCTGGAGGCGTCCCGAGGACAGGGAGAGACCTCCGGGGGTTGTGAGGGGCTGGAGGCGTCCCGAGGATATGGAGAGACCTTCGGGGGTCGTGAGGGGCTGGAGGCGTCCTGAGGATATGGAGAGACCTTCTGGGGGTCGTGAGGGGCTGGAGGCGTCCTCAGGATATGGAGAGGCCTCCGGGGGTCGTGAGGGGCTGGAGGCGTCCCAGGGACGGGGAGAGACCTCCGGGGGTCGTGAGGGGCTGGAATGGGCGTGGACGCCATGGGGGAACAGAGGCGCTGTGAGGGTGTGGGGGAGGCTGAGCCGCTCCCGCAGCGCTGTGAGGGCGCGGAGGGGGCTCGGGTGGCTGCCGGGGGTCTGTGAGGGGATGGGGGGCAGCCGGCCCTGAGCGGGGGCTGTGTGGGCACGGTCCGCGCGGGAAGTGCTGCTCTGGCTTTCCCCTGAGCCCCAGGCTGTGCAGTGCTTGTTTGCCAGAAGTTTTGGAGTCCCTTGGCCCCAGGACAGGAGATTGGGGCTCATCCCAGCGCGCCTGTTCGTGAGAAAAGGCGAGCTCTGAGTCAGCTGCGTGGGGGAAATCCAGCGCTGCTCGGACGCGTCTCGTGTCTTCTTCCTAAATGCACCTCTGACTCCCTGCAGAGCCCTGCCCGGGGGCTCAGGTGGCGGTGGTGGGATCCTGAACTCCTCTGACTTTTCCTACAGCTGGTGTGAATCTAACAGCTGCTCTGGCAGTGATGCTCAGACTTTCACCATTGCATTTTTGCCAGGTTTTGAAGGAAAGAACAGCAGCAACAAGTAAAATTGAACCCTCCATCCTCTGGCTTGCAATGGCCGTTAAAGCTCATTCACTGAAAAGAGTGCTGGAGGCGGGGGTAATGGTAAAAGCAGTTCTCCTTACGTGTGTGGCCATTCAAACCACAGGAGCGCTACTTCCTGTAAGCACTGACTACTCAAGCGTGGAAAGAATGGAGAAGGAAAAATGACAGCGCATTTTTTTCCCCTCATCTTGTGAAACAATTTCACGGAAGGCAGGATTTGGGTAGAGAGCCAAGTGCCCGTCTTGGGCACTTTAGGGCAGGAGTGGGTTTTGTAACGGGTGTGGAGTTTGGAGGAGAGCTTTTGTAAAGGTCACTCTTACTTGACTCTTGCCTTGCGTGAAGTCACAGTGCGCAGTTACTACAAGGTGCTGCTCATGTAGAGTGATTAGAGAAATACAAAGCCTGTGTAGGACTGTGGCTGCTGAACACAAGTTTGGCTATAGAAAGCACTTCTAAAAGTGTTGGTTAGCATTTAGATCTTGCAAATTAATCTTTAGACGACTCCTCTGTCAGAGGGCAGGGGGACAGCCAGCAAGGTATTTGCCTGGTCCTCCTTTATTCACCACTGACTCGCTTTGGGGATGCTGCATGCAGTAGGTAAACTTTGGGATCCGGGTGAGTTGGTCAGCAGGAAAACCCCATAGTCAAATGTCAGATTTGATGTCAGCTCCAGTGTGTTACTAAGCTCTGAGGTAGGAAATGGGACAGAGTTCTGCCCTCATGTACTACTTACAAAGCCCTGAAATAGTTAGCTGGGGCTTTACAAGGCAGGGCGTGGGATTTGGGTTTTAGTAGGGCTTTAGTAGGTGTGTTTTAAGCACAGTTCACTTCTTGCTTATTAGAAATTTAAGACTGTATTATTTAAGAAATCTCAATGCTCAGATCTTAACTCAGTATTTGTCAGTGTAATTGCATCATTGGCATCATTAAACCAGATATATGTAGTTCTAATTTGTTCTGCAGATGAATGATTAAAGTAGGGCAGTGGTATTTGACCTCAGCCTCTGTAGCAGTTATGATAGCAGGAGTCCTGGTCATTTGGTAATAGCAGGATAGTGTTTCGAATTATTAGTTCAGTTGCTCATGAAGAATTTATTTTGGTTTGGTTTTTTTTTCCCCCACAACAGAGTTTTGGCTAGTGTTACATGCCTCGAGTATTTATCAAAATAATAGTTAATTAGTAATTGAAGTTTAAAGACACCTGACCTGTGTTTCAGATTACTGCTGTCCCCGTTCCCTGGGACATCAACATTTGACTCCCTACCCTGAAGCTTTGTATCACATCAGTTACTCTAAAACTTGAGGGAGCATCACGGCGTTCTAACATGTGGATACCTGACGAGTGTCCTTAGAGCACAGTTAACGTGTCAGGGCCTGAGGCATCGCTCCTGTGCTCCTGGGGTTAATTGCAGTTTTAGCAACAGCAATCACGTCCCTAATGCTTGATTTATAGTATGTTGAGAGTACTTTTCTTTCTCCTCCTGTTTTTCCCTTATTAATTGCCCATGATACTCGGGTCAGAGGGAACATGTGTTTTGTTGCAAGAGGCACCAGAGAAAGGTGTTGTGCAAATGAGCACAAATGTGCTGCAAGAGGCTGCCGAGCTCGTCTGCCTGGACACCTGCCACAGCAGGTTAGATCCCTCAGAAATCTGATAATCCTCCTTTATCCTGGTAATCTGAACAGCAGCATCTTGCCATTTTGTGGGGCTGAGGGATGAAGTACATTAGTCTGCTTGGTTGCTGGAATTCAGAGACTTGTGGGTTTGTATTCAGAAGCGCATGTGAAGCCTGAAGAGCATCTGCTTTTTACACAAACATCATTCAAGGCTGGCAGCTGAGAGACGGCGACCTTGGCTACGATACGGAGATCTCCAAATGGAGCAGAGCTCTCGGCTTCCCTGTCAGACTCCCCTCCAATCTGTGCTGTTAATCAAACACTGCAACAACACTTCTTTTAAAGCTTGGTTGTGGTGCATTTATTTAACCTTGTCCGTGACAGGAATTGCGCAGAGCAACGGAACGACATTGACTTGACCCTCATCTTGGAGGGCTGCTGGAGGAACGTGTCCTTGTCAGTGCACAGAGCTGGCTGGGAGCTCCGGGAGCAACAGAGCAGGGAAAAGTCGGGAAAAGGGTGTCTTGTCAACTGCTCTGCCAATGTCCTCCCTTTGGAAATACTGCCAGAGCTTATGTGTTGAAGGTGAAGTAAATACTAATAAAGCTGCCGTTAATTAAAATTTCTTAGGGCTTCAGTGGATTAATTAAATGGTGTTTAAGGATGTTAATTGTGGCAATGTATTAACTGCCATCCTGCAGGGCTCAGGAGAAACTGGCATGGGGTGTCACACAAATGCTGTTTGCCACACTGCGGAAGGAGGACAATGTAGCAGGGCCGGTGGCAGCCCAGGAGGGAACAGGGAGCCCATCCTGAGGGAGAAAAGCCAAGCTTAGGCTGTCTGGAGAGAGGCAGCAGGGGAGAAGGAATGGCTGCTTGGCAGTACGGAAAGGGCAGAGTAACAAAATGAAGGAGGAAAAGGGTTTAAGCAGAGGGGACAACACTGGTGTGAGAACAAACTTATTCAGCTGGCCCTGACAAAATTTAGGTCAGGAGGTGGATGGTTCCTTGCTGTACCTGTCCTTTGTAGCAGCCTTTGGAGCTGGTCCCTGAGAGCAGATGGATTCAGCAGAGGAAGCTCAATCTGCCTGAAAGGCCCATTTGTTGCAGTGGCAGAGGAAGAGAAAGGAAGAGTCTCAGCTGTCCTGAGAGCCTCTGCTGATTTTAGTTTGCTAAAGCCCATTCTGTTCTGGTGATTTGTCAAATTTCTTAGCTAAATAAAGGTTAAATTTCAGCAGGTGGGTGAGAAGCCACAGAAAGTGCTTCCCAAATAGAAATTAAAATGAGGAAAAAAATCCCCTGCCACAAGATCCAGTTGATGTCTTCAGATGTCTCTGAAGAGTTGCTGACGGAGATGGTCTCTTTCCACGTTACTGGTTTACCATGTGGGGTCAGGTATAAGTTGAAGACTTCCCTCTTCTTTCAAGCATCTTTGGCCCAATATTCCTGGAAACAGAACTCGATTCACAGGTTTGTAGCATTCATCTGCCCTTGCATTTGTCTGCAGGTAGCTCCTTTCATAGGATTTTCATGAATTTCATGCTTTGAAGAGAGCATTCAGATACTTAGCAGAAAAGCAAGGGTCAGAACCCCTCTGCATTCAGCCTGCTGAAATGAAGGCCTATAACTGCACCATAATTAGCAACATCTAATCCCTTTTGCCCACTTCTGAAGTCAGGGCTGTGCATATTCCTAATTTTTTCCCATCCAGTCAGCGTCAGAGAGGGCAAGACAGAAAAACAATTCCCCCTCCCCACACACAAACCCCTGTCTATATTGAGATCTGAATTTTCCAAGGGAGTGGGTGTGATCCTGACATCTGGATTTAGTCCAGACTCAAATTCCAGGCTTAGATCTGAGAACTTCCACCTCCGGTCCTGAGACCAGCAGTTCTTAGAGAGGATTTAGTTTATTTACCTTTTAAGGCAAAATTGGAGGCTCGTGATAGCAGCTGCCTAGTGACAGTTCTTCCCATGCTGAATTTCTTTAACACGTTTCCTGATTCGGAGCCAGTGTCTTCTTTACACGACAGAACAGGAAATCTCGTTTCTTTCTAGGACCCTCTGAGCAGCAGAGAATTTGACCAAGCTGGAGGAGCTGCTGGATGCTGAGGCTCTTGTTGCAGAGTGGCTGAGCAGCAGCCCTGTCTCACCGACACGGGCCAGGCAAGATCCGTACCCACCTTGTACAAACAAGCGTGAGTTGGTTTGTTCCCTACTGTAATGGATCTCTTAAAATTCATGCACTGCTGGTGGCCCCTCAGAAGGCTGTTGGGTCTGGACGCTTTTCTTGCCTGCCAAGCCCCAGGAGCTGCCCACTGATGCAGAGGAGTTTGGTTTCCTGGCAAAGTCCCATCACAGGGACATGAGTCAGGCTCAGTCCAGACAGCAGAAGCTGTTGCCACCCTCATACAAGGTACCTTGTTGTCCCACTGAAGGGCACCACCCCACCCTGCTGCTGCAATCTACAGCCCAGCTGATTGACACATCCAGCAGTGGCTTATCCTAAGTCCAGAATATCTCCCTGATGACTCTCCAGTTGCTTCAGATGTGGAAAATCACACAATAATCTTTTTTTCCATCTTGCATTGTTGAGTTTGTCTTGCTTTGTGCAGCACATGGCAGGAAATGATACACTAATCCTTCCAGCTACTGTGAGCTTCGCTGCACTTGCCATGACTTACCTCCACACCCTCATTTCCTCCTCTCTCACACTATTTTCCTCCTTCTCTTAGAAAGAACCAGTAGACCCCAACTAGTATATTTTTAGTTATGGTCATTGAAGTTATTCAGCCTGGCATTTTGCTTGCATATCTCAGCCCTCATTTCTTCTCATTAGGAACTCAGGCAGAGACAGCACCTTCTACATCCAGTTTAGGAGCTTGAAGTCTACTCAACAGAGAGCAGAAACACCTTAGAAAATGTGAATTCGAGTGCTTCCTTTATTGAAGGTGTGAGAGGGTGGGGAAAGGACTTGGCTCTTTAGTCAGAGCTCTCTACAGCAATCTGGAACTGGAGTTTCCAGAAAGGATTTAAGTAGATAGTCTGCTCCTCTCTATAGAGGAAGGACAGCTGTCAGAGGAGAGAAGTGTGTGTCTCCTCTTTGAATTTAAATCCTTTAGGCCCAGAAAGACACTCAAGTCATGCTCATGTAGTAAAGCATCTGTGCTGCACCAGGTATCTCTAGTGAGAGCCCCTAGTGCTGCTCATACCTATGCTACTGTGGGCTTTGGCAGGAAGGTGGAAGTCAAAGCAGAAGAGAGATTGTCCAAGTCCTTGAAAACAAGAAATCAACCCACAGCAGTGTAAAATGCTGTTCTGGAGCCTATGGACTCTCTCCCTTAAAGCAGTGACAATGTTAGGAGTTTTCTGTCGAGCAGAAGATTGCTCGAAATCAAGGAGCATATCTTGTTCTCTCCCTCTTGTCCTCTAAAAATGTGCTGGTTTTGGCTGGCATAGAGTTAGTTTTCTTCATAACAGCTTGTATAGTCTGTGCTTTGGGTTTCTGGTGAAAACAGCAACGATAACAGAGAGATGTTTTAGTCATTGCTGAACAGTGCTTGTGCAGTGTCAAGGGCTTTTCTGTTTCTCACACTGCCCTGCCAGCAAGTAGGCTGGGGGTGCACAAGAAGTTGGGAGGGGACAACCCCGACTGAGCAGAGGGATATTCCACACCATATGACATCGAATTCAGCAGTTAAACTGGGAGGGTGTAGGCTGGCTGGGGCTCAGGGACTGGCAGGACATCAGTCAGTTGGTGGTAAGCAATTGTTTTCTTTTGCATCATTTGTTTTCTCTCTGTTGCTTTTGTCCTCTTTTTTAGTTATTAAACTGACTTTATCTCAACCCGCAAGTTTTTACACTTTCACCCTTGGGATTACCTCCCCCATCCGACAGAGAGGGGGGACTGAGCAGGGGTCGTGTGGGGATTTGGTGCCTACTGGGGTTAAATCACAACCAAAAATCATCTCTCTGACTTGTCTACCTGTCCTATGGGCCTGCCATGGACAACTGAGAAGGCAGCAGCGTATTAAAAGTTCCCTCACTTCTTCCCAGTCACCACAGACTCAGTTTGATACAGTAAGTTGAACCCTTTGTATAAATTGATGTAGTTTTGTTTGTCAAAATGAAGATTTCCTGACTAGGCAGTTTTTAATCAGTACTATTTCCTGCAGCCTGTACATGCTGTCTTTCTGTTCCCAGGTGTAGCAATACAAGTCAGATTGCCTTTTCAGCCTGGGAATAGGGATAAAGGCATCCAGTGAAGCCCTAATAGTCACACTACACCTACTAGTAAGGCTCATTGTTGTGGTTTGTTTCAGCAAAGGCTTGTTCTTCTTTTATGCATCTGGCAATGTAATTTCTTCAGCAAAGATCGGTGAAATTCAGTGAAGTAAGGAGTAGCATTTCAGAATGAAATACCTGCCGATGACATGAGAAGATGGGGGAAAATCCTGCTCCTGCCTAGAGCCAAGCTGGGTGCTTCTGTGTAGGTGTTATCCCATGAATGAGTACCCAGTGAGGCAACAGAACTCTGTTACCTGGGTGGCTTTTCTCCTTATCCAGTTATTCCATAGCATTAGATATTGCTGGTTGTGAGACAGTTTTAAGAACTGTCTTGGAGAAAGCAAGCAATAACAGAGGAAAGTGGAAAGCAGTTTTGATCTTTCGTTGTTTCCATCAATGGCCAGGGAAACTTTATAGTTTTAGAATTAGTTGTTATAGTTAATACTAGATGCTAGTATTGTCAGAATTGGCTCCTTGAAAGAAATCATCCAGAGGGTTGAGATGAAGTGGCCAAGCAGCAGAGCAGAAGGATGCCTCACATTTAAGTAGAGGTGTTCCAGATATGAAAATAGCGTGGAAGTGTGTGGTGACAGGGGTTATAAAACCTCACAGAGCCAAACCCTCTCCTGTGAGTGGAAGAGTCTGTGTAACACCACAGCCTGTGTGCACACCAGAAAGCTGGAAGGATGAGCTTCCAGCCTTCTTGGGGTCAGCTCCAAATGCTTCCACCTCCCAGTGTGCATTTCGCCCATGGGGTTTGCTGGGCTGTTTTGCAATAGCTCTTGTTGCTTAACCTGTGAGGTGCAAGACATACTATTCTGCACTGAAGATTACAGATAAAGTTAGAGGGTGGTGATAAGGTATTAAAATGAGAAGAGTGTCAGCTATAGGGAAGCAGTGGCCTTGTGCTGAAATATGAAGGGAGGAAATTAGCACATCGTATCTCCAAATCTGAACTTGAAAGCTGCAGATCAGAGAAACTCTGTGATGTATTGAGATTATTGGAGTATACAAGGCTTCCATTCCTTGTTTGCTTTTGTAGTGAACTCTCCCAAAAGCTGCCAAGTGCTCTGTGTGCACTGTCTTACAAACAGCCTCAGTCATGCAAAGCTCTGGGCTCTACTTCCAAGGCTCCCGGGCTGCTCTGCCTGCCAAGCAGCACAGGCGGTACCAGGAGGAGTGCGAGTGAGGATGCCAGGACAGCTGGACTGGGAGATTTCTTGGGGTACTGTGACCCTGCTGGCAGCCTTGTCTGCATTGGTTTGTTAGACCTGATGGTTCTGCAGCTGCTTTGAACCTCATTCCAGCTGAGATCTGTGGGACTAGAGGACTCAAAGGAGCGAGCTGTCTCTGGCTTGGTATGCTGAGCAAACCTAGCTGTGTCATGTTGGCTTGGGGTGATGGTAATGGTGGGAAAATGTGTTGCTCTTGTGTCTCCAGAAGATGTGGTAAAGAACTCAGAGCTTTTAAGTTCTTCTTTTCAGAAATCTTGCTGCTTAATCAGGGGAGATGCATGTGCCCTCTCTTGGAAATGCATCTTGTCCTAGACCTGGGCAAAGAAGATCAAAACTGATTCTAGGGAATGTCCTAGAAAGAGATGGAAGTGCAAACATTACATAACATAACAAAAAGGTTGAGAGGGATCAGCTGAGACATTAAGATTGAAATGGCAAAAATACAAACTCGAGATTAATTCATTCTCTTTACTTCTGTGCCTGATTTCTCATGTCACTCTGACTGTAAGAGCAAACCAAGGGAGAGTGGAGGGTTACTGCTGGCTTAGCACTAGTGATGGATCATGGGATTGACCTGTGTGCCGTGGTTTTACAGAGAGCTCTGATAATCTTATGGAGCTTTTATATACATTGGATAATCTAGTTTCTTCAGACTTACAGCCCAAAAATTCCTGCAGACATCCCACAAGCTTTTAGGAAAACTGGGGTGTAGTTGTGATGCTTTAGTTTTGTACTTCCTTATCTTTCTGTTGAAAGACCTCTAGTCTTGAAAAGTCTCTGCTTCAAAGTTTAACTTGAAAAAGCAATTTGGAATTCACATTCTCAAAAAGATGCATTGTGTTTTCACAGTGAAATTTAATAATGCATGAATTAATTAATACAAAATAAAAATAATGCGATGTTACTCCGGGTGACCCGTTGTGAGACACTCCCTCTGGGCACTGGTAAGGATGACTGATCACATAGGGAGGAAGTACTGAGCCCTGTGGGAGTGAGGTGCGGTGTCTCTGTGTGGAGAGGGGATTTAGGGCAAAGGATAACTGGTTCTCCAGCCATCAGTAGCACCAGCAAACTTTCAAATTAGCTCCACTGCACAAGGCTCTTGCTGGCAGTGGCTAAACTGTTTCCCCAAAAGCCCTGATGGCAGTTTTGTGTTTCTGTTCTTTGGCACTTTGAAGTCTGCCGGTACAGCACAGGTGATGTATTACTGCGGTGTTTAACAAGTAGAGGGGTGGTTGGTTTGCTTTGCAATGTTTTTCCACAGCCTGTTCACTCCTTACAGGTTAATTCTTCTGACTCTGATGGAGTGTGCTGAGCAACCTCTGTGTCCAGGTGAGTGTGAGGTAGGGTTTTTTTGCCAAGCTGAATTTTGTGAGGCAACAATATCTTGGAAGAAGTAATTTTGGGGAGAGATGCCGTGCTGGGCAATGCACACTTACCAGTCCAGGCTCCGATATGGAGCAGATGTTCATCCTCTCCAGCCTGCATCAGGCGTGAGCCACTGTAGTGGAGGGTGGAGTGCCTGAGAAGGGGACAGCCACCATTTCAACCACAAAACAGGAGCCAACAGCTCTAACAAGCGAAGATGTGCAAACCCTCTGGATCCTTGGGCTCTCTAGTGCTGAAATCCAGAAGGAGCTTCAGGGCTTGTGTAGCACCTGGCCTTGCACTTCGATTGGAAGAGGGAGAGAGGAGGCTGGTGCTTGACACAGCAAACAGCTGTGCTGTTCTTTGGGGGGTGTGATGGGGGCAAGCTCTGAGTTCCCTTGTGAGCCTTTGAGAACATGGATTGCTCTGTGAGGCCTGCGCTCTCTGTACTTCTGTCTTGGAAGGGTGCTAATCTTTCCTGTGTTGATTTCAGCTTCGTTCCCCAAACTGCCTGTCTCCTCCACAGGAAAAACCCTGTCAGGATTATTTGCCATGAAGAACAATGAGATTTTGAGCAAGTAATTGAAATTTAAAGCTCTAATTACAAGAGCAAATAAACTAGAGATGCTTCCTAAGCTCATATTTTAATTGGAAGAAGTGATTTGTGCATCCTTCCCAAAGTCCTGGCACTGTCTCTAGGGTTTGATAGCCAGTGACCCAGTTTTCACGGAGTGATCTCACAGTAGTGCAGTCCCTCACCCAACTGCACTTGGATGAGGGAGAACAGTGCATGCCTACAGTGATGGTGCATATACTGTGCATTTGATTGCTCTGCTTTTCAAAGTTTCCTTGGGTAAAAATACTGTTTTATGTTTACTTGGCAGCTTTTCTCCTTTCTACTTGTCCTGGTTTAATTGTGTCTGTTCCCCGGTGTGCTGTCAGTCGTGCATGTTGGGGAGTACAATGCCTTTGGGGGTGGTAGTGAGCAAAAGTGACACCTTAATAAGGGTCCTCGGAGACATGGCTTTAGTACTAAGCTGTCCCCATCTCCCAACAGTTGTCAGTGTAGGGCTTATTAGTCACCCATCTCTCTTTTGAAACACCTGTTTTTAATGCTCCTGCTCCGTGCTGAGTCCTCAGAAGCCCTGTTAGGTGTTACTGTTTTTGCTGACAGTGGCTGCTTTTTAATTGCTCAGGTAGCAGAAGCAGGGCTTGAAAACTCAATCAACATTATCTCAGCTTATCTCCCTGTCACCAGTGGATTTAAGCAGATCAAGACATTCATATGGATCATGTGTAGAAGCAAAACACAAGCAGCTGTAGAGGCCAGGGCAGATGACATTTACCTAGACTGCTCCCCTAAGTGCCAGCCGTCCATGCCCTTGCCCTCAGTCAGTCTCTGCTCCCTGCTGGCAGATGGGCTCTCCACTGTCATGGTCAGGGCCAGCTCTTTCTGCCAAGTGAACAACCTGGCTTTGCCAGCATGTGACCTCTCCTTGCGTCAGCTGCGGTGTCAGGCCCTTTTCTCCACTGGCCTTGGTGCCCCTTTGCAGCTCCCAGGGCTGTGACTGCCTCTGTGCCAGCTGAGGCAGCGCAAGCAGAGAAGCTGGTGTCTCTCAGCTTCTCCCAGAGGAGTTGTGGGAAGAAGTGACTTGGGATAGCACACCCCACCCAGCACAGGGACGTGGAGGGGAGAAGAGCAGGGTTGCAGGTGAAGCACAGCCCAGGGAGCCAGGGTTCAGCTGTCCACTGGGATCTGGTACAGCTCCTCTGCTGGAGCCTCATGTCTGTCTGCCCTGGTCTGTTTTCAATCTCGTCTCTCTCCTGTGTCATGGATTATGTCAGTGTGGTTTGGGCAGGGGCTTGTGAACAGGCTTTGGGCTGCTGTCACTTCCTCAGGGGAGATGGGGAGAGCCTGGTGTGTCTGCTGGCTAAAAGCTGGGCAAGGAGCAGGCTGGGCAAAGCTGCTGCTGCTTGGCTGGGGTCTGGCATTACCCCTGGCCTGCTTCTGTGCTTAATGAGCCACCTTATCTGTCATGTTCCCCATGGCAGATGGGGTCTCTTCAGGATTAATTAAGGATCATAACTGTGACCTAGTTACCAGACTCGCACTATTGTCACTGGAGCTCTCTGAGCCATCAGGCTGTTTGAGAGAGCTTCTTACCCTTGCCTGCTCTGGTTACTCGCTCTGTGTATCCTTCTGGGACTGTCTCTGAGCCCCAGGCAGGATCCCATTACATTAATTTCTCTAATAGATCCCTGCTTTACCCGTGGGTAGGTAACTCGCTGCTTCCTGCTTGCAGTGCCACAGTCGGCGTGGGGATTGGATTTGCTGACGTACACCTTTCCCGGGGTTGTCTCTTGTTCGGGAGCAGGGAGAGATCGGCTGCAAGATGAGGGAGGATGGTGCTGGAGACAACATCCTGAGACAGTCCAGTTCCATGCTGCCATACCTGAAACCATATGGATACTGAAAGGTTATCCCAGGGCCTCTCTTCTCTTGGCTACTCAATTCTTCCTCATTTCTAGTTTGTGCTTTATTGTAGCAAGCCTTTAGGGATGCTCTCCATAAAGAAGCAGCAATGATGACTAGAGCTTGAGAAGTAAATTGAGTTCAAGCTCTTCTAACCCTGCTTTTCACCTGCCAGATTTTCAGGTAGAGCAGTGTTCCAGCTGGCAATGTCTCAGTCCTGTATTCCCATGCTCTGCAGACCTGCTACAACCCAATCCTTCCTTCAGCTGGGGAGAGGTTTTCACCACAGGGATCTTCTTGCTCTCTTCTTCCCTCCGGTTGCTGCTCGTTTGGTGAGAGCTTGCCTTGCCCACTGGATTGAGTCCCACGCAGCCAGGCCATTGCAGGAGCTCCCAGCCTCGTGCACAGGGACTGCACGTGGCCTGTGACTGTTCACATGAGCAAGGTTTGTGCTCCTGAAGCTCCCCTCAGTCCCCCATGGAGCTTTACCGGTGCCTGATGTTCTGCTCAGGGTCTGACCATATCCCCAGCGGGATCCTAGCAGCTCCTGCTGATTTTGGACAGAGGAGCACGAAGGAGGCTGTTGAGTGGGACCCCAGGGAAGCAGCACTTTGTCCTCAGAAGCCCGTGTGGAGGGGGAGCTGCCTGGCTTTTCTTCTCTGCCTCGAAAAACATCTCTCGTGTTCCAGTGACCTGCTTATTATGTAGGTCAGCATCAACCGGAAAAGAAAAACAATATCAAAAGTAGGAGAAATCTAGCATGAATCCTCCACGGAGCAGTTCTTTCTGGAAAAGCAAGGAAAGGTTTCCTGGGGGTGGTGGCAGGCAGCATGGCCTGTTCTTCCACCCACCCTGGGCAGAGCAGTTGGAGAGGGGAAGCTCTGTGGCTGTAGGGATGTGTGACACCCTGAAAGCAAGCACAGTGTGCTCTGTGATGGGGGAACAGTGCACTGAGGTAGGCAATAGGAACTTAACTTGAGTGGTTGGGGGTTGTTTGTCCTTTATTGACTTTCTTGGGCTTGGTTTTGGCAAAGAGGAGGTGGTTTCTGCTGGTCTTTATCTTGGTCATGTGTGTGCACAGCAGAGACTGGTGCCATGTTGCTGGAGGAGCAGTCCCTGCTGGGAGACAGCTGTCCTGCCGGGGTGAAAAGGGGACACAGAACAAGCAAATGCCTTTGGATGCCAAAAGTAAAACTGGGACCTCAACCAAAATTCATCTCAGCGTTGTGCCAGTGCCATTACCCTGGGGCTGCTCCGCTATGCTTGTAGCAGAGCTGACACCTTGTGACACCCACTGAGAAAAGAGAAAGCCCTTAGCATAAGCTCCTGACTGTGACCCAAGCAAGGGACAAGTTGCTCTGTGCACAAGAGGTTTGGTGCAGTCCAACTTCAATTGTACTTGCCGCTGATGCAGTAAATCCTAATATCCCTCACTACGCTCACTTCTCTCCCAAATCACCTAATAAATATCAGCTCAGTGGGAGACACCCTGTGCCCTGGCTAATTCTCCCTTAGGAAGGTGTGTGTGTGCTTGCTGGCCAGCCAGCTGGCAGGTGAGAGCTGCAGCTTTTTCTTGGCAGGAGCAGGAATGTAGCTCCCCTCTCTCCCTGCTCACTCAGGAATTTCTCTTTCCCTTCAAAACATGTAGAAACACCATGTTTTTGAGACAGCCAGGCTTGACAGGAGAAGCTAAAATCATGCAAAGGCTTCACTCATAATCAAGGTGAGGCAATACAGTCTTGTAATTGTAAAATGAGATTTCAGTACGCTGCATTTTTGGCAATGAAAAGGTGTATGGAGAGGTGGGTTGTGCAGTGAGCAGAGGGCTCTGCCTCCATCTGCCTTGCCGTTTGCTGGGTCCCCTCTCCATTCACCCGGCCTAAAGCTGAGTGTTTGAAGCCTCTCCAGCTGCAGGAGGCTCCTGGCACCGGCTCTTGTGCTTGAAGGTGCACTGACTTTTTCCCAGATCACAGGTTCTTGCAGAGCTGCTCACTCTGTTTCAGATACAGCCTCCTGCAGCCTTTGCTCCTTGCTTTATACCAGCATCTGCTGTGCTGGCTTCATAAAGCGTATCTGTCTGTGACTGGACTGTCCTTCCTCTTCAGTGTCTTGATCTTGGTGTTTTCCATTTAATATTTGAAGAGCTCTCTGCAGATCCCAGCTCTCCCTCTGTCTAACCCAAGGGCAGGCAGTCCTTGTCTCATCACACCACGGTAGTCTGGAGAAGTCAATGCAGGAAGCAATACAGCAGTGACATTTTGAACAGAATGACATTTTTTCACCTGCAGTAACAGGACATCTCCCATGCTTTGTGAACTCACATGGAGCAGAGCGTTAAGAAAGCAGGCAGCAGGCATGTGCCTTAGCTGGAGGCACTGCCATGTGATCTGCCAGTGTGCTGTACACAGCTTGGAAGTCTCAGTCAAGATGTAGGATCAGGGTGCATTCCTAGCACGTGACTTCCTGAGTTAGGAGGGGATGGGTGACGGCGATTGAGAGACGGGACTCCGCTTGGTGCAAGCAAAAGCTGATTTATTGATTCTCCAGCATAGTTTATAGACCTTGCTACATGAAGCTATCAATTTCTATTCCCTTAGCAACACCCCCAATATTTATGTTCTCTAGCAACATTTCACACCTGCAGTCTTGCTTGATTTCCCTTAAACAAGAGCCATGTTTCTTAACTTTCTTTTTCAAAGGCCTGTTTGCTGTTCCAAGGGCTTTTTGCCCACCAGGGTCAGGATATTCATCTCCTTCATTGATTCTGCAGCACTTTCTGCTCAGCTTCCCAGCCTTCCCCCCATAGATGGGTGCCCTGAGGCTGGGATTGTCACACTGGCTTGGTGGGTCCTTGCACAATGAGGCTGCTGCGTGCTGGAGACAGCAGAGTGCTGGAGCTGTCATGTTCTTGTGGCGAGAGTGTTGAGGATGGCTTGTTATCTGTGCTTGGAGGAAGGGTTTGATTAGAAACTGTCTCATAAATGTGTGGTTTTTGAATGAGTTGCTCCTTTAGCATGCATGAGCCATCCCCACATACGTGACAAGTGCATCTGTCCTGGGCAGGCAGCTGCTCTAAAGGAAAGCAGATGAGCTTTCCTCCTCGCAAGCTTTTCCTCATCAAGCTTTTTCTAAATTGCTCCCTGCATGGAGCAATTCTACAACAATATTAAACACAGCAGCAGGGGTGAGTCAAGCAGATCTTGTCAAGGCTGCCCTATTTTTTCTCTCTTTGGTTTTATTATAAATTGAATCTACTGTGCCACAGGGAACAGTGCTGTTCTCAGCATGATTGGTGGCAACAAACAGCCACCCAGGAAAAATATGTATTGTGTGGTAGCTGGGAAGAACCTCCTGTTCCCAACATCTCCAGCCTATCTGGGGCTTGTTGCCATGAAATTGTGGAACTGAACTAAAGGATGATTGGGCTGTGAGAAAATCCTTTTAGCCACTGGTTAACTGAGTTTACTTCTGTGTGTCTCATTGTCTTTAGAAGTTGGTGAGACCACAAATTTAGCAAGATGGAGGGTCCAGCTCAGGTTCTTAAATGGGAAGCAAGGCAACCTGGTGTTGGAATGAACAGTGTTGCTTTCCTGAGGGAATCTTGGGTGTTACTGTCCAGACATAAACCAGTCCTGAGGTGCTGGAGGCCAGGTCAGGACCTATGCAGGCCGTCTGAGGTTCTTGCACCTCTTTGGGAAGTGTGTGGTGTTGGTCTGGACAAGAGATGAGGTTAGGTGGCCCTTGGGCTTGACCCCTTGGCACGGAGGCCTCGACAGCACTCTGCCTGGTCTGGGGCTCTGCACAGCTTTCTGCTGTGAGAGCACATCTCCCATTTGCTCAACTTTGCTTTGCTAATATCAAGATAAGTCTTGACATTGTTCAACGTAGGTTTTTGCCCAAAGCAGGAACAGTTTAACGGTTACTGTAGCCTCAGATGTTGTCAAACTTGTGGGCAGTGAGTGAGCTGTACTGGAACATGGAGGGCCTTCGAAGTAAACTCCAGCCTGAGTCTTGAATAATGATCTGGGCTGCTAGCAAGTAGTTGTGCCACCAGTTAATTGTCTTGCAAGCTTCAGTCGTCCCATGAATGAAACAACTTTTAATTTGAATTCATCTCAAAGTAAAGGGTGCTTGAAGGAATAAACCACCTTGGCTGTTTGTGTTGCAGTGAGTTCTCTGCAACCTGGGGTTGTTCTTTCCTGCACACCCCCAGCCTGCCAATGCTCAGATCTTGGCTTCCACCTCTGGGGTGGTGCAGTGGCCCCAGCACAGACCTGGCCTGCCTGGGGCAGGAGTGAGTGAGAAGCACAGCTGGGCCCTGCTGGGCAAGAGAGGAAGGACTTGGAGATGACTGTGCACCTCTGGCTGCAGGTTGAGGGAGGTGAGGAGGCAGGATGAAGTCGCTGGTCCCTCAATGTGATGGCCGTAGCATGCCTCTGCTCTTTCTGCAGCCTGCAGAGTAGGCCCTTGCAGCCTCTGTCTCTGTCCCTGCACTTGCCCAGACACTGCTGGGTAAAGCAGGCAGGACACTCTCCCTAGGAGGTGACTTAATCACAACCAGACAAAGCCTTAGGGATCACAGCCTCCCAGTAAGCCTCTGACGTCTCTGGTTGCTCAGCCCAGTGGAGTGGGACCGTGCAGGGAACTGGTTTCACAGCTCTCTTGTGCTGGGTGAGACAGTGCTGGAGGGACGAGAAAATAGCCCAGTGTCCCAGCATGAATCAGCCATCCATTTATGTCCAGCTTCTCCAGCAGTGCCAGGCAGTCCTGCATGGTGATGGGCTGCAAGGATAAAGGACTGACTCTCCTCTTGTGACAGGAGGGTTTATGCCAGGCAGTTGTGGCTGGCTACTGCTGGTGATAGGAGACTTGGACTGAAGAGCTTCCCTACGCTCTGGGTATTCAGGGCTGAAGATCCAGCCACTAGATTGTGATTGTTCGAGTGCTTTGGTTTGGAGGTTCAGGCTGCATCTCTAAGAATTGAGGAGACGCGCCTACAAACAAGAATTTTCTGATTCGGTGCCTTTTCAGATTTGGTTTTGCAATTCTCCTGTGTTTTAAAGGATTTTTGCTAGGCTATGATATGATTTGCTATTGGCTTGCTTTTCCATTTGTTTCAAGCTGAACTGCATGAGAGCACACAGTTGTGCTGTGGTTGTGCTGACTGCCTGCCAGCAGCTTTGAACGTGGTGGCCATGCTTCAGTGCAGTGAAAAGCTCAAAGAACAGTAAAGCTTTTAAAGGTTCCTAAGGGATCTCTGAAACCACAAAGCCAGCAGATAGAGACCTTGCAATCCACTGACCAAGAAACAGGCTGTAGCAGACTTGAACCATGGCAGCCATGAGGGAAAAAAACCAAACCAGAAACTAATTATCCAAATACTAAATCCACGAGGGACCTGATTTCCTTAGGTCTGCTGTTCATGGAGCTCTTTGCATGGCAGAGGAAAAGAAGTTGCTCACCAAGTAGAAACTAAATGAGTGGAAAAAAATTTCTGGATTGCCTGCAGCTATTTGCCAGTAACATAAGGCAGGAAAAGGTTAAACATTAATTCCTATCTCTCTCTTCTGTGCTTTTTTCACTTGCCCAGTGCTAATTCAGTGTAGCAATCTGGAGGGTGGATGGCACACGCAGGGCTGGGGGGAGAGGTGCTTTTGGGTGAGGATGTAGGGTGAATGTCCACCTTTGGGGGATATCCTGCCAGGCCAGGGCTGCTGTTGCCAGTTAGGCCAAATGTCAGTGAGCTGTCGGAGCGAGGGTTTGGCCTTGGCAGCCAGGGCTGCTGCCGCTGTGGAGTTACCCTGCTGCAGCCAGACCCATTCTGCACTGTGTGTGTGTCTGGACAGATGAGAAGGTGACGACTTAGGCTGGGCTGTAACCTCTGCCCTGGGTTTCTCCAAGCCTGTCACTTGTGAGTCACCATTTGTTTATTTACAAAGTGCACGCAAATGATATCAATACAGAGTCAGGCTGTTACAGACACTGCTGTTTGGACATTGGGCTGTGTTTGCAGAACAGAGGGAGAGCAGTTGCACAATCTGTGTAAGTAGTCACCCATTCCTAAGGAAACCACACAGATATCTCAGGTTGTCTACCTGATCAATTGATTGAGCCCAAAGACCCGGCTCTCTGCTTGCTTTTACTATGTAGAGGGTTTGATTTTCCTGCTGCAAAGGTGTTTTACCATGTGTGGGCTTTGTATCATCTTTCCACCTCCCTTACTGCAAAAAAGCATTAGGTCAAAATGCACCACATCCATACAGCTGCATTTCACTTGGGAAGGACAGACGTTGCATAAAAGATATGTTCAACTTAAAACAATTTCATGTGGTTACTCATGATTTTATTTTTTAATGCTAAATCTTCCTCTCTACAGTCTAAGCTCAGAACCCCATTGTGAGTGCTGGTGTCACCAGCACAGCAGAGACCACGGCTCAGCTCAGGGGCAGCGTTTTGTACCACACTGAACAAGCTGTAAGAGCTTGTGGTGGGGTTGGAACCTTTACCTTATAATCATGACATCTGGAGGTGAGATGAGGGTATGTCTTTATAGTAGCAAGGAATTGTTTCTGTAACTGTGCAAGAAACACATATTCAGCAGTAAGAGTAAAATGATGCTTTTGCTGTTTGGTTGAAGTTGTAAGATCAAGGCAGCCCACTCCAGACGAGTGGCAGAAAATCTGCTCTAGCATAGCCCTCAGCTAAGAAAACAGGCCACAGATAGGTGCTAGTTGTTCGGCCTAGCTTAAGAGAGCTGGGAATCTCTGTTTATAATTAGAGTAAATAAGCCGTGATGGAAAGTTGTCATCCTCCTCTTCTTTGGGTCGTTTTTATCCATGACACCAATGATTGCAACACCAGTGTGATTAATCCCATGCATGGGATTTATCTGAGATGTCTTTTCATGCGAGGTTAGATCATTTGCTTGCACAGTGTTGTAAATACTTTAAAACAAGAAGCAGAGCAGCCCTGTGTCTGCCTTCTTTGGGATGGTGGCTTGTCTTTTCAGGGTCACAAGAGACAGAAGGAGGAACTGAACGCTTTGAGAAGACACTTTGAGAAACGAGCCTGTGAAATCCCACACTGCCAAGCGAGGCTTTGTTTTGCACAAACAACACTGAGCCTTGAATACTTCAGTCTTGGCTGACTGTATATGACAAGTGAGTCAGAGCAAATGTCCATCCAGCTAGCAGCAGACTCTAAACGAAGATGCTGTTGTGCACTGTGCTCCTGGCAATCCCCTGAGCCAGAGGATACAGACCAGGAATTTAAAAAGAATATTTATAAGAATATTTAAAAGAATAAAAGTTCTGGTGAACTCATTCTTCCTCGATGAACTTTTATGAACTTGCTTAGTTTAGATCTGAAACTTGGCAATGAGTTAAACAGTTCTGTGTCATTTGGAAATTAACTTCCTTAAAAGAAAGGAGTATATTTGTGTTCAATGTCAGCTGCACTTTCCTGCCCTCTAAACTCTAGGATAGCATATCACACTGTCAAAAAACCTGCTGGTCTTTAAACTCACAGTTTGAAAGCCATACGGTTTTGCCTTGGCTGAGTATCCTGTGAAGGCAACAGCTTGCATTTCTGACATCTTTTGTCATGGTGTAAGTATTTATGGCAACCATGTTGTGCTAGAGAGATTTCTCCCTGAAGGTCAGGACGGTTGCAGATGAAATAGTCGAGCTCTTCCTCTGCTGGTCCTTTACCATACCTCTACAATTTCTAATAAATGTTTGCTGATTAGAATAATTACCTTTGGGGCAATCTGACAGAACTAAATGCTGCCAACCCTAACCGTTCAATAAGTTGATTTAGCAAGTGAAGTCCTTCCCCTTTGCCTTATAGTTAGGACCTTTTTGGTGCACCTAGGTTTGCGATGAGGCCCGCTCTGCTTAACTAGGAAAACAAGACTGGATGTTCTTAGCATGAAGTTCTCCTACCCCTTGAAATCGGACACCATCTCTCTTCAGGTCAGCACAAAATACTGAAAGATACATAATAAAAATAACAGGAGTTAGAAACAACTGGCCTGGCATCTCAGCTCTAATTATAACAGTGTTCAGCCAGTGCCTGCACTTGGCAGAGGTACTGGCTTCTGTGATCAAATCAGCCAGCTTGAACCAGTGCTTGGCCATTCTCCAGGTTTACTGCGGCACTTTCCTGGGCAGGAAATGCCTTTCTCGTGCTGGTTCTCTGGGGAAGTCCCTCACACAGAACAAGTTTCAGTAGATCACTTCCTCATTCTGCTCCTCAGCTTCTACTTGGCACAGGCGAAAAGTTGCCAGGAGCTTGTCAACTGGGCAGCAGCCATAGAGCCCTTGAACTGGAGCCAGCACGAAAGCAGCTATGGCAGAGGCTGTGGGGTCTGCTCCCACCAGCCGAGGCTCTGGTCTTTCTGTGCAGCGGTGGTTATTCAAGGGACCAAGCAACCCCTGAGGAGCAGCTGAGTGTGATACTCCTCCTGTTCTCCTCCTGGCTGCTTGGAGCATCCTGAAGCCCAGCAGGTATTTTCCATTCAGCTGTGGCGGCAGGCTGTAATAGATAAATATCTACATATTCAGCAGGCTGAGCAGGAGGGTTTGTGTGTGTTTCTGTTTAGGCTGGTCTGGACTTTGTCATGTTTTGCTGCCCTTCCCAGATGCTTCCTTCTGCACTTTATTAAGTGGGATATGGCGTCACTTTTGGTTTTGTCTTTGGAAGAGTAAACAAAACAGAAGAGCAAAAGCCAGCTACTTAAAACATATTCCTCTGCTGTGACCGGGGAAAATCTCCCCTTCAGATACAGGCATGCACTGTTTGCATTGCTCATCCTCCTGGCAGGGGTTATGGGCTTTGTCTGCCTCACTCGGTTCAAGCCTAACCTTTCTGATCTTTCTATTTTTGAAATGCCTGAAATGCTGTCCCTTCCTCCCATGGATCCTGGTTCCAGCTGCTTCCCATATCTCCAGGAGATGATGAAAAAAGAACTCATTGGTGGGTCGAAGTATGGTGCTAGACAAGAATGTGCTTGGTCTTGCCAGGGCTTGGTTTATCTATCAGACACATTGCGGGCCTGGCATTGAGCTGAAAGGTAGAGGCAGAGGAATGTGTCTGCTCTCCAAGAGGGAGTGAACCCAACCAAGAAATGAGGGCTGGGTGACATGCAGTGGGAAATAAATTCTTCTGTTGCAGGAGACTCCTACACCTACAGGCTTCTCCTATACCTCAGGATAACTCAAAGCACACATCCCAAACTCCCTGCAGCTGTAGCACCTCCCTTTTTTTTTTAACTTGTCCATCTTCCTGTGACAACCAGCACCTTTCTTCCCCTTTCTACTTTCACAGGAAAAAACACAACAAGTCACTTCCTAAAGGCTGAGTTGGGAGAGGTGGTGCTGTGATCACTGGGTGCTGGCTCTTCATCCCAGAGGGTTTGCCCTGCTGCCAACAACTGCATGTTGCTGTTCCTTGTCTTCTGTGAATGCTTGGTGAGCCTTCCCCCTTGGAATAAGCCTAAATTGCTGAGGATTTTCTGGAGATAAAGCTGAAGTCAAAAGCTGAATATGGGCACTTTTTAAGGGTCAGAACATGTTAGGAACTGGCTTGTTGAATGTGTGTTTTGAATGGAGGATTCACGTCCATTTGCAAAAGACTGGAGCTAGACAGTGAAAGAACCTCTGCTCCTCCCATTTCCCAGCCCTTGATACAGTATTAAAGCTCTGTTGCAGCCGTTTGAAGGATTCACACTTAGATATAAACCATTCTATAGAGGAAATATCGTCATGTTTATACTTCTCCCTTGTGCTGCTGGTGACTCTACCTGTGTTGACAAGCTCTTCATTCATTGGCATGACCATGACAAGCCTGCTTTTAGCGCTGTTTCCTAACTTAGCCAGTGCTCAGAACAGATTGTTAGAGAACGCAACCTGGCAGTGCTAACAAGGTGAGCTCAGGGGTTGTTCTGGGCTCTCAGCCGTCTGCTGGGTCTCTGTCACCTCAGAAATAGCCTCCCCTCCTCCAGAGATCACAGAATGCTGCAGCCAAACTGCCTCACACTGGGCTGCAAGAGAGAGACAAGCAGCAGCTCAGAACTGGGTACCAAGACAGGTTGTTTGCATTGATCCTGCTGGCATGAAGAGTGTTTACTCAACACAAAGGCTTGCTGAAATGTGTTTCAACAAGGAAAACACTTTTCCCCTGCTTGGCAGAACTTTTCATAGCCAACTGAAAGGCTAGTTTGTTACCAGGGAGCTTGTAAGGTGTTTCTCCAGTGAATCACAAAAGGTGCAGACTGTCAGGGTGTTTCTGCAGGTGTCAGAGGGGCCCAGCTGGAAAGGTTTCCAAACGGGGCACTGGGATGTCCCAGGCTGCAGCCGTCCCTGCTGCTCTTTGGGGAACCGCTCCTGGGTGCAGCTGAACACAGCCCAGGCCTCTCCTTACCCACAGCAGTTCAGGACAGCTCTGTGGACTTGCTCAGGTGAAAGCCCAGGGCTGGTTATCACTTCACAGAACCCTATTGTAACATCTGAGCCAGCCCAAGCTTGAGGTTTCAAATTCCCCTAACTGCAGCAGTCCTCTTCAATATCCAGGTTTGGCTTTCGGCTAAGATTAAAGTCTTAGTTCTCATGTATTTTTGGTTTTCAGGCTTGAACTGGTTACAGCTCTCCTCCTCTGCACTTTCTAGCTTCTATGATTCTGTTACAGCCCCAGCTTTAAGAGGGACCACCCCCAGGTGCTGGAAGGTTACAAGCCAAGAGTGGGCCACAAAAGAAGAGCTCCAGCTGCATTGTGCCTGGATGAGGAGCTGGAGGAAAGGTGTCCCTCAGGAAGCTGCCAAGATCTTTGGCCTGTCCAGGGAACCGCTGCCGGCATGGAGAAGGAGGTGTTCACACCAGCTCCTCCACAGGACACAGAGGTGTCTGCTCACACAAAGCCTGTACATGCCAAGGTAAGGCAGCTACTCCCTAACACGTGTCCCTGCATGTGCAGACCCTGTACACTTTGACACACAACTGTTCCCCCGCTTCCCAGCTGTGCTGGAGAATGTCTGGGATGCCTCATCTCTGTCACCACCACCCAGCAGCCAGGCCCTGGCTGGCCTCCACCTTTGGCATCAGGGCTGGGCTTTCCCACCTTCCCCCTGTGCAGTCTAGTGCAGTCCCTTGGGCTGGTCCCCTCAGCTGGCCTCTCTCCCTGATACCCACAAGGACATTTCTGCAGGTGTCAGAGGGGCCCAGCTGGAAAGCTTCCCAAACAGGGCCCTGGGATGCCCGAGGCTGCAGCCGTCCCTGCTCCTCCCTGGGGACCCGCTCCTGGGTGCAGCCAGACACGGCCCAGGCCTCTCCTTGCCCACAGCCCTTCAGGACAGCTCTGTGGGCACTGCTGGGCTCTGGATTCCCACCACTGCTGGCTCTGGGGTGGAGAAGCAACAAGATGCCTTCAGCAGTTTCTCCTCGGGCTGCTTCCTGTGCCAGGGTACCACTGCCAACCATCACTGAAATGTCACCTGCAATGTCCCCACAGCACAGGCACCACAGTGCCATGCCAGAACATTTATTGGAACCCACAGTCAGCCATGGCCAGTTGTCTTTTGCCCACTGACTGGGAGAACGAGATATGGCTGTGCAGGGTGATGGCCAATGAGGGAAGCTTCAGTCCACCTGTGAGAATAGAAAAGTGAGCTAATTCCCACAGAAACACCACCCCTTTCTGCTCCAGAGGCACTGGGGCCGTGGGCTGACATGGATTCTCCTGGCCTTCCAGGACAGGGGGAAACTGTGCCCTGTGGCACTGCCATCCAAGCGATGGAGGAGGAGCGGGACGTCCGGCCTGGCAGTGACGGACACACGACCAAACGAGTTCCTCCTGTTTCCAGTGAGAGCACGAGCAAAGACAATAGATTCTTGCCCCTCTGCTTTCCACAGAAGCTTTGGAAAATGCTGGAAAGTGACCAGTTTCGGTCCATTTGGTGGAGTGAAGGCGGAAAATGTGTGGCCATCAACAAAGATCTCTTCAAAGCGGAGGTGCTGGGCAGGGGAGTTCGTCAGCGGGTTTTTAACACACGGCACATCAAGAGTGTTATTCGCCAGCTGAACCTCTATGGATTCACCAAAGTGCAGCGGGATATCCAAAGATCTGCCTCCCTGCCTGAATTCCTGGCGGAGGAAGCAGCAGCTTCTGCTCACAGCCAGGTACAGCAGCTGTTCTGCACAGCAACCAACACTTGTGATAGTCTGGGGGGGAGAGAGGGACCTTCACAGCAAATGGCCTCCTCACAGAGGAGATGGGGATGGGAGCAAATGGCTTTCATTTCCTTCTCAGGCTGTGCTCAGGCAGGTTTGAGTGAGTCTTTCTGACTAGTAGAAATGCAGGTAAGATACATTTTGGTGAGATCTGCTGAGCTTGAGCCCATTTAAGGGACAGACAGATTCAGTGTGATCTGATTTCTCTGAATGTCTTTGCTCCGTGTCTTGCTGTACCAAATCTGAAACCTTCCTGTGGCACCTGTGCAATGCCAAGCAGATGCATCCAAGGATCATGGGATTACCTGCCTGCACACATCTGCACTGAAGCTGCAGAAAAATAGTGATATTTAGCTTTTGAAATAGTGATATTTAGCTCTGCTTTGCCCCCTAGGAGGGCAAAACCCCAGGGGTGGTGATGGCTGAACACAATGGTCACAGAATGCTTTAGCCTGAGCTTTAGGTTCCATACAGCCCTCAGAGTCCTTTTCCTTAACCATGCTCCTCTTTTGCAATTCAGTCCTAGTTCTTGTAGCTTGGGTTTTTCCAGTCTTGGAATAGTAGCAACTAACTCTTCTCCTTGTTCTAGATCCTCTACTACTATAACCCCAGCTTCAACAGAGCACATCCCTGGCTGCTGGGAACGTGTAAGAGGAGAGCTGTCCTCAAACAGAGCGCCCTGGGTGCAGCAGGGTTGGATGAAAGGCCCCTCCAGAAGCCCAGGTGGTCAGTATGGAGAGACATGCAGGTGTCTGCTGAAGCCCATCCATCTCCACCGGCAGCTGCTCCCGTGCTTCCAGAGACTCCTGGAGCACAATATGGATATAAACTCTAATAGAGGTGATAATAAACTGTTTGAACAGTAAACCTTTCTGGTTGTCCTGTCCTATTTGAACAGTGGAAAACTCTTCTTCTGTAGTTCTGTGGCTTTAATGTCCCACTTGTCCTTTAGTGGCCTCAGCAAGACAGATGCTCCAGCACAAACGCGGCAATGTCATGACAGCACCAAGAGATGCAGCAAAGGCTGAGCTCCTGCTGGCACTGGACAGAAAGGAAGCCAGGAGCTTCTTTCTCTCCCTGAGGATAAGATGGTGGAAGGGCAAATGACCTGTGAAAGGAAGCAACTCGTTTAGGTGGTGGGCAGTGGGCCCGCCACTATCTGTTTCTGCCTGCTTCAACTGGCTTGGAAATACAAAGAACCACTGTCTCCTCACACAGCTCAATTCACTGCAGGAATGTCTGGCTTTAGTAATTACAGTCTGTTCAGAGAGGGGAGATGGTCAGGGGAGATGGTCAGGGGAGATGGTCAGGTGGGTGCCATAGACTCAGTGCAGGTTGGAACAAGGGCTGCTCTGACGTTCCGCAAACAGGTGCATCCTTCCCTTCAGCATGTAAAGGCAGCACATGTAACAGATATTGGGGGTTGTTCTGTGGTCTTCTCTGGGCACGTTGACCTGCCATTCCCCTCTGCAACATGGAGGAATGGTGTGTGGTTAGGACAGAAGCCAGCTCTGGGTCTTCAGGAGGTGCAAGGCTCCCGAGAGCGTAGAGCTTTAGAAGGACTGGGCAGTTTTGTGCCTGCCCGTCCTGACCAAACTCTGCTGTCAGCAGGAGTTTCTCTGGGAAGGGTGAAGTCCTCCTGCCCACTCTGCTCTCAGCATGGCTGAGTGTTCATCCTTTTAGTTTTTCCCAGGTGACACTTCGCACGGACACTTGAAACTCTTCAGCAGGGGTTGACTGATACCCTCCTCTAATCCGCAGAGTGGGGCTCAGATTCGAGATATTCTGGGACAAAGAACTTTTCCATAAGATTAGAGGCTTAAAGGTCAAGGCCAAATGTGATGCAGCCCAGTGATCAATGTTGTTTGGAAAGCAGCCCCACGGGGAGAGATGAATACTGGGACATGCTTCCATGGCACTGGTAACACCAACCTGCTTTGCAGGTGGGTGGTGCTGGCCCACGCAGCATTACCTGCCCTGGCCAGGCCCGCCCCAGCACCAGGGCCTGTGTGGCAATGCCCCTGCTGGGTGTGGGCGCTGGACAGGTGCCCCATGTCCCAAAGGTCTCAGCTTCACTCCTGTGAACTCAGCTAGCGTTTTCCTAGCACCAGTTTCCGTGCACTTTGGGCTCAGGATTGATGCAATTCTGAGTTCAACAAAGCCTGAACTCTGCTCACCCCTGCAGGCACCAGCAGAGAAAGTTCAGGGACTGAAAGCAGCCACCTGTCCTTGGTCAGCAGGATCAGCACAGCTGGGCCGCCTGTGCTGGAGACATTTTAAAGCCAGGTTTAAACTACATTCCTATAACAGATTTTAAGATCTTATAGTGGCTTAAGACACTAGAACCGATGTAAGTGGTCAGAGACAACTTCGTAGATGCCAGGAAAGCTGCTGCTGGTAATCTGGCTGGATCCAGCTTGCCAGGTTTTCTCACTCCTGAATCCTTCTCCTCCTTTAGGCCCGTTCTGGAAACTGTAGGCATGTACGAGCTCCCTTTCCTCCCTCTCTCTTGGATGGCTGAAGAACTGTATGGCTTCACAGAGAGCAGCAGTGTATTCCTGTGGTGCTTCTGCACGTGTGCCCTTGTCACCCTTCCCCTCAGCACTTCAGCTATACAGATGAGCAGTGAAAGTAGTACAGATCCACTGCAAAGGCTAGGCAGCAAATAAAACAGGGTATTGCAATTAACAGGGTGCTTTCTGACTCTCTGCCTAGCAGATGCTTCAGATCTGAAGCAGAAATATTTTCTCTTGGTGTCCTGAGCAGCTCCAGAGCCCAGGCTTTGCAGCCCCTTTGCTTTACAACAGCAAAGACCCTCTGCATGCCGAGTGCTGAGGAGAGGAGAGGGCTCCCCCAGCCCTGTCAGCTGTTTCCTGCTGTTGCTATAATCAGCTTGTGTCACTTTCCTCCCTCTTTTCAAGGCTCTGATAACAAGCACCTGGGGCAGCCAGGTGACCTTTGGCTGAGCTTCCTCTTTAAACTCCCGTGGCTTTTGCTTCATTGCCTGGTTGTTATGCAGCAGTAAAGATCTGTTCCGATAGCAGTAGAGGCTGCTCCCCTTCTTTTTCTCTTCTTATGCAGCATCAAAGCTCTCTGAATTTGCTTGAACGGATTTGCATTTAGGTCAGGACTTACTTGAGAAAAAGGTTGTTTTTTTCCCTCCTGTCTTTTTCTTAACTCTGTAAGGAAGAGTAATAAGCACAAAGGCAGGTGGGAGAAAAAAAAAAAAAGGGGGCTATAAATAAACAGGTTTGGCACACAGGGGAGGACAAAGTCATTAGTAAGAGAAAAAATAACTGATGTGGCAGCAAGCTACATCTTCAGCTGATGTAAAGCAGCCTCTCCCCATAGAAGCAACAGGACCATGTCACTGTCATCAGCTAAGCTGCTTGGTGTATCGGGTCCCTTCTGCAGTGTTTAACCTGTCTGCAGCTGCCCCCTTCCACGGCAGCAGCAAAGGAGGTTGGACAACAACTCTGTGGGATCGATCTTCATCTACATTCTTTGGCTCCTTGCAGCTGTGTGCTTGGGCTGCCTAAGTCCCTGCCGTGCTCTCTGGATGCAAAGTGCCAACAGCGGGGTGGCTGTCACATCCCTGATGGTCATTTCGACCTATGCCAAAGCATTGCAGGGTTGGTTGCCCAAGGCCACTGCCTCCATCTCTAGGAAATATTGAGATGGGACACAAAACAGCTGTGAAAGACCCGTGCTGGGATTGTGGTGATCATGGAGACAAGATGACCTTGTTCTGAGAGTGCTCCTAGCAACTGGGAGACCTGGGTGTAGGTGCTGGTTCCATTTTAGGTTGTGCACATTGCTTACACCGACTCCACTTCTTTTGGAGCTTCCTTTGTCGGTGGCAAAATACTTCTTCCCACCACTGGTCTTGTTGAGAACTTCAGCTTTTTCAGAAAAAGTCTCATAGTGGCTTTCTGAAGCTTTGCACGCTGTCCCTCGGAATATTCTTAGAACTGCAAAGGTGTGTGTAGAGACTGGTATGCTCAGCAGTTTAAGTATTAACAGGACACGTGAGAACTGGGGTTTGCACTATAGAATTGGTAAATATTAAGTGTGGTTGCTAAACTTAGACCCACTCGCTCTAAAGAGAAATTCAGGACTTTATGAATTGGGCTTGAAGTCAAAGGTTAACTGTAATTTCATGCAAGAACAACTCACCTCAATTCTGGGTGTGTCTGATGCTCTGCAATAGCTCTTGCTGCTTTGCAGTGTGCGGGGATCACAGCCTTGGCAGGGCTGGCAGTGCGAGGCTCTGTCCATGTGACAGAGGGCAGATCCTGGGGCTCCTGCTCTCTTTCTGATTCACCGTGATACAAATAAGCCCAGGGAAGGACTTGCTGAGAGTTACTAGGTAAAGCCTAGTTGCAAGCTGGGAAGTGGCATTTGAAAGAGGCAAGCTCAGCGCTTGTACCACCCAGAGTTACGGTATTCTACACAAAGAGGCTGCCTAGATCGGCCTGGTTCATCCCTAACGAAGCCGTGTTGCATTCCATCCCGTTCTCCTGCTCGCTTTTCCCTCTCCATCCAGGGGAGGCTGTCTGAGGCCCCAGCCTGCCCCCCGGTGGCCATCGGAAGGGCGGCAGGAGTCCCTCCAGCCGCGGTGACACCGGGGTGACAGCACACGGCCTGAGCTCCTCCTCGCTGCCTGGCCGTCAGGAGGGGGCTGGCTCCCAGGGCCACCGTTTCTGAGGGACTGCAAAAATCCCATCCCGCCCAAACTCGGGGCAGATAATGCCACAAAGATGTTTAAATGGCCGGACTGGGCTATTCAAGGCTGTCACCCCCACCACTGGACCCAATGTGTGCTTGTTGCTCCCAAGGGCCCCTTTTTCCCCCTTGACATGAATTTTCTTTAGTTCTTTTTCTTTTGACATTTTCTCTGAACTCCCACAGGTGAGAGTGTCTCGCCAATGATCTGCTGTCACCTCTGGCTGGTGGTGTTGTGCAGTGGCACCCCAGGGCTGAGAACTTGGTAAGCAAAGTAACCATCCATGGCCACCGTAGATGCTGCTCGTGTATTATCTAGAAGGCAATTTGGGGTGGTTTTTTGGGTGGCAGAATCGTTCAATTAAGGCAAATGTTCCCATTTCCTGCTTTTATAAGTGGGAGTGCAATGGCAACATGTTTCTGGTTTTTTATTTCTCTAAAATGGATTGTACAAGATTCTTTCAGACCTCGGGCATATTTAGCATCATGTATATCTTCTTTTTTTTAATTTCAGTGCAGAGAAAGAAAAGCTGATACTCTAATGCCAAAGAATTTAATGAGGAACAGGTCAGGCCATGCTGGAAACTGCTTCAGACTTCCAGATCCAAAATCCATAGCTATGTGGGCAGAAAGGCCATGTCTGAGGGAGGAATGCATCTCTTCAGACGCAGTACCTCAAAGGGCAGGGAGGAACGCAGAGCTTTGCAGGCACACAAACACCCCTGAACCAGCAGACTGTCTACTGCGGAATGGCAGACAGCAGGGAGAAGGATGGATAGCTTCCCTGGGAAGACCAATTCATGGGATTGTGTTCATGGCTCTGCATTTTTGAACAAAGCAGGAGTGATTCACATAAAGTGAACCAGAACATCTCTTGACCACATGGCTTGAGCGAGGGCTTGGGCTTTGTTCCCCCAGCCCCTAATTGCTGGGTCATTCATTTATGGAGAAGAAACTGCTGCTTTTGGGTCTCCTGCCAGAAATGAAGTGTGTCCCCTGGTCCATCTCTCCCAGCTGGTTTTAAACCCACTAGATAAAAACAGAAAGTGCAATCCCATTCAAGAAGTTCACAAGGACAACGGGTTGACATCAAGGAATCCTTGCTAGTTTGGGGCAGGAGATGTCAGGAAAAGGATTCTCCATGCTAGAGCTACTGCTTCTGCATTGCAGGGGTCCAGGGAGCCACATTTCTGCAGGTGTCAGAGGGGCCCAGCTGGAAAGCTTCCCAAACAGGGCCCTGGGATGCCCGAGGCTGCAGCCGTCCCTGCTCCTCTCTGGGGACCCGCTCCTGGGTGCAGCCAGATGTGGCCCAGGCCTCTCCTTGCCCACAGCCCTTCAGGACAGCTCTGTGGGCACTGCTGGGCTCTGGATTCCCACCACTGCTGGCTCTGGGGTGGAGAAGGAACAAGTTCCCTTCAGCAGTTTCTCCTCGGGCTGCTCCCCCTGCCATGTCACCTGCAATGTCCCCAGTCTGCAGCACAGGCACCACAGTGCCATGCCAGAACATTCCATTGGAACCTGCAGTCTGTTGGTGCCAGTTGGTCTTTGCCTGCCAGCTGGAGGGACGCAGCCAAGCTGTGCAAGGCGATGGCCATGGACCGAGAGTTCTCGTCCCTGTGCTTTCCACAGAAGCTTTGGAAAATGCTGGAAAGCGACAAGTTTCAGTCCATTTGGTGGAGTGAGGGTGGAAGATGTGTGGCCGTCAACAAAGATCTCTTTGAAGCGGAGGTGCTGGGCAGGGAAGGACAGCAGGTCTTCCACACACAGAAAATTAAAAGTTTCGTGCGACAACTGAATGCGTATGGATTCACCAAAATGCAGCGGGATATCCAAAGATCTGCCTCCCTGCCTGAATTCCTGGCGGAGGAAGCAGCAGCTTCTGCTCACAGCCAGGTACAGCAGCTGTTCTGCACAGCAACCAACACTTGTGATAGTCTGGGGGGACAGAGGGACCTTCACAGCAAATAAGGCCTCCTCACAGAGGGCCATTTGCAGGTTGTAAAGAAGCCACTTTTTATAGGGGGGGCTTATAAAAATGAGGGAGAGGGACTTTTCGTATGGGCAGAGAGCAACAGGACAAGGAACAGTGATTGTATAGTGAAAGAGGCCAGGTTTAGATTAGATGTTAGGAAGAAGTCCTTCCCTGTGAGTGTGGTGAGGCCCTGGCACGGGTTGCCCAGAGAGGTTGTGGATGCTCCATCGCTTGAAATGTTCAAGGCCAGGCTGGATGGGGCTCTGAGTAACCTGGGATAGTGGGTGGCATCCCTACCCAAGGCAGCGGGGCTGGGACTTGATGATCTTTAAGATCCGTTCCAACCCAAAACAGTGTGTGGTTCTGTGATGGAGGAGATGGGGATGGGAGCGAGTGGTCTGGCTTTCATTTCCTTCTCAGGCTGTGCTCAGGCAGGTTTGAGTGAGTCTTTCTGACTAGTAGAAATGCAGGTAAGATACATTTTGGTGAGATCTGCTGAGCTTGAGCCCATTTAAGGGACAGACAGACTCAGCATAACCTGATTTCTCTGAATGTCTTTGCTTTGTGTCTTGCTGTACCAAATCTGAAACCTTTCTGAGGCACCTGTCCAGTGCCAAGCAGATGCATCCAAGGATCATGGGATTACCTGCCTGCACACATCTGCACTGAAGCTGCTGAGAAACAGTCATATCTGGTTTTCAAAAGCAGTTGTTCTGCTTCTGAAAATCTACACTGCTCTGCTCTCAGGAGGCAAAACTCCAGTTGTGGTGATGACTGAACACAACCATCACATGCCTTAGCCTGAGCTTTAAGTTCTATACGGCCCTCAGTGTCCATGATCCTCTGCTGCAATTTGGAGTAACTTGGGTTTTTCCAGTCTTGGAATAGTAGCAACTAACTCTTCTCCTTTGCTTGTTTTAGATCCTCTACTACTATAACCCCAGCTTCAACAGAGCACATCCCTGGCTGCTGGAAACGTGCAAGAGGAGAGGTGTCCTTAAAGGAAGAGGCCCAGATGCAGAAGAGAAAAGACAGACATGGATAAAAGGCCCCTTTAGAAGCCCAGATGGTCAACCCGAGCTTCATGCAGAAGCAGATCTGGGCTTCACACAGGCACCTGCTGGAGAGCAGTCAGTGGCCAGTCCATAGTGTTTCATTAATAGTGCTGTTCCTAGATAGAGCTGAATAGAGCTGGAAGAAATAGATTTGAGTTGGTATCAAACCATTGGAAGAATAAACTTTTCTCAATTGTCCTGTGCTCTTTGCACAACCCCAGGCTGAGTTCCTATTTTGAACGCCTGCAGACCAAGCAGAAGCAACTGATCTGCCACCAGCTGAAACATTTCTTGGAAGCGACCAGCTCGGGTTCTTAGCCCTAGAGAGCAGGGGCTTGTGCTACTCCCCTGGCTGAGACCCCATCAGGCTCTGGAGCCATTCAGCCCCAGAGCAGGAGTGAGATAAAAGTAAAGCACTCGGGTGGTTGGGCACTGAACGGGCTGCCCAAGGAGCACCGCCAAGCCTGCAAGAATAACCGATATAACAGCGCCGGAAGGGGCTTTCCCCAACGCCCTGAACCATGATGGGGCCAGCTGTGCTCAGAGAAACCGGCTTTGCTCAGAGGAACCGGCTCCCAG
>VZTA01028207.1:439587-515042 GCA_013398855.1 Mohoua ochrocephala | reverse complement strand
GGTGGGGCTGGGGACGGAGGGGCTTGGGGAGCTTAGTGCTGCTGGTGGCCGTGGGGCTGGGGTGCTGTTGCGGCTGGGGTTGGTCTGTGTTTGTGGGGACCGGCACCTCCAGGCTGTTGGAGGGGTTCTGGGTCTGCGGAGGGCTGGTGCTGGGCGTTGAGGGGGGAGGGCTGCCCTCTCCTGGGGCTGGGTGCTTGTCTGAGCAGGGGGCTCTGGTCAAGCCCTGAGTGGGAGAAGGCTGTGGTGGGGATCGCCAGGGAGGCAGGGGCAGTGTGTGTGAGAGTAGGGGTTGAATTGAAGGCTGATCAGCCTGGCCTGAACTCTGGGCAATTTTCAGGTGTTGAAGCCTCTTGTAATGGTTCTCTCGGGTCTTTATGTGGTTTTTTGCCTGACCTCAGGCTTTTTTTGGCCTTTTAGCAAGGTACTGTGGGAAGGGTTGTGTGTCAGTCTGTTTTGCTGCAGCTCTCACTCATCCTGCCTGTTTCAACAGGTGTGTTAAATCTTGTGAGTTTGCATCTTCTGTGCAAACAGTGGCCTCTTGGCTACACCTGAGCTGAGATGAGCAGCTGTCAGAGCAAAGCTGAGCTTGGCTGCCTGCTCAGGTGATCATGGACATGGCTTATCTGTTCTATAGTCAGCTTTAGAGTCTGTGTGCCAGCAGCGTGTTGTAAAAATGCATGAGGGATTTGTGCAGTCACCCAAGATCCAAGCTAATAATAGCTTGGATAATTTGCCTCCTTTACAATTTATGGTATATGTGACATTTGTATTTCGTGTTGTGCAGTTGCCTGCACAACAGTTCTTGCCTCTACCTGTTTTTTGTGGGGTGAATATGTGGCTTGGTTCACTAGCTGTAGAAATAAAATGATTTTATTGTGTAAAGATGGTTCTTAAATCTGTAGTGTCGGAACATTCTTGTCTTCTAGGAAGATCCATCCCTGGAGAGACACTTCAAAGGCCACAGAGATGCTGTCACTAGTGTGGACTTCAGTCCCAATAAGAAACAATTGGGTAAATTGTCTGTGTTTTCATGGCCAGAGGATAAAGAAAGAGCTGCTCTGCTTTAGTAAGATGGGGGGAGCAGTGGAGGTACTGAGCTCTGCAACAGCACAAGGTCCTGCTGGAGCTTCCTGCTGACACTGCTCCACTCACCTTGCAGGCTTGTGTTTTTAATATATTGTGAAGAACTGCTGAGCTGTCTGATCGGTGTTTTGCCACAAGGGAGAGGTGTTGGAGGGAGGTGTAGCCTGAGTGCTTTTAAATCACCAACTCACTGGTCTCTGCTTAATCTGTAGTGACATTTGTCCTGCTGCAGCTGACACCTGTCTCTGCTTCCCAATAAGAAAGTTATGAGATAACCTTCATTTCCCGAGTGTGTGGAAGATTTGCAACCTGTGTGGCTTCTGCCTCTGCAGCTGTTGCATGGCTGGACTCTTGGAAGTAAATTGTCAGTCCAACGTAGTGCATGGCTGGCCTTATTTTGTTTGAATTACTAATGAAATTATGTACATGAAAATAATGAAATACTCAGTTTGCAGTAGATGGTGAAGCTTCAAGGGCAACGTATTGAGACTGCTGGAAGCTGTGATGGTGAACGGAGTGTGAAATGTAGTTTTAGTGTAATTGGAGGAGAACTAATGCAAGTTTGGTTTTGTGTGGTTTTGTTTCTCCTTTTTTGTTTCAGCAAGTGTCTCGATGGATTCGTACCTGATGATCTGGAGCATGAAGCCTCAGATGAGAGCCTATCGCTTCGTGGGCCACAAAGATGCAGTTTTGTGTGTCCATTTCTCACCTTCTGGTCACTTGGTGGCTTCGGGCTCTAGAGACAAAACAGTCCGTTTGTGGATTACTAGTGCGTGAGTACCCGTTCCCCTCTGCCTCTCTTTGTGTTTAGTTGTGGCTTGGGATTTCTCCTCCTTTGTAGCAGTTCTCCAGCTATGGGACAGGGATCTGTTTGAGGGAAAGAAGAGCCACTGTATCTTTGTCTTCTCTTCAGTCTGTGAATATGGAGCTCCTGGTGGTACAGTACGTTCTGGAGACGGATTTTGGACCAAGAGTTCCATAAATCTGTTGGATCTCTAAATATGCCGTGCTCTGGGTCTCTAAATATGCCTTGTGTTTATTTGTCAGAAAAATGCATCTCGCATTTATTTGGAAATGATGTGTAAAGGAAAATTAACACATTTGAATTGTCTCGCCTGGCTGAGTTAATGGCAGTTTGCTCACAGTTGTACAGCATCAGGTCTGCTGAATTCAGTTGTGTTATTTCTTGTGTGACATGGCATTGGAATTGTCCAGCTGGAGCATGGGCCTTTACAGGAGCAGTTGTGAGGTTGTTGCCTGCTTGGCTCTGCCCAGATGAACTGTGAGAACACCTCTCCCCTTGCCTGCTTTGCAGCAAAGGACCTGGCAACAGTATAGAACCTCAGTGTCTTCTTTTATATTGATGTTTTTGTAAGTGTTTTAAATGGCTGCACAAATTAGCAGTAGCGTTTTTTGGCCCTTTATAGGAAACATGGGTGGTTTCCTGTTGGATTGGCCTCCAGTGTGGAATTGGAACAGCTGGTTTGAGCTGTGTGTTCTGTATAGCTCATGAAGCATGAGCAGGTTTGGGATTGATCAATGTTTTTATCCTGATGTGGTCACGTCCCATAGAAGTGGGGGTTGCTAGCACTGCTCAGCATACAGCAGCTCTGTGTTTTCAGGTACAGAATGTCTTTGCTGCCCTGCTGTGCAGTTTTAAAGAGCTCTTCCCTTTCGTGTAGCAAAGGAGAATCGACCGTGTTCAAGGCTCACACGGCAACTGTGAGAAGTGTGCATTTCTCCAGCGATGGCCAGTCCTTAGTTACAGCTTCTGATGACAAAACAGTCAAAGTGTGGACGGTTCACAGGCAGAAGTTTCTGTTCTCCCTGAGTCAGCACATCAACTGGGTTCGCTGTGCCAGGTGAGTACGGCTCGCTGGCCAACAGAGATGGGGATTTATTCCTTTTAGAGGCTCAGTGTCATGGTCTGGTGCAACACATTTCTATTCAGGGTGATTCAGGTGTGTCTAGTGACTGAAATATATTGCTGACCTGCAGGGAGATCCTTTGAGTAATAGTCTGCACCCACTTTGTGTTTCTCCAGTGATCTCTGTCATACAGAGGCTTTCCTGCTCTGTGTTTTGCTTTTACCTGGTAAGGAGAATTGTATCTTGAAGCTGCTGACAGGAAAAAAGGAGAGGTTTCTACTGTTATTTCAGCTTAGTTTCTTTAGATTTGTCATGCCCCTAGTTAAAATGATCACCTGTGCTACCTCCAACACATTGTAAGTACTGCCATGATAATAGCATTATTTCCTGATAAGTGATTCAGATTTGGTTTTGAGGAGTTATTTGTGTATATGTGCATCTAGGATAAAGCTGTGATTCCTCTGTAAGTGAAAAGTTCATTACAGTTCTGGAATGTGGTGGCAGCAGTGGCTGGTAGCACTACAGATGCCCGCAGAAGAGGAGAATGGATGTTTTTCCAGTGTGTCTGATGATCTGTAGTTACGGACTCAAGTCCTGATTCTGTAGCATGTATGCCTCTGAAGAGAGGTCTGGATCTGTCATGTATATGAGATTTTGAGATGGGAGCTCAATATGTTCTCCTGTGGCACTGGGATGGTGAAGGCTCTGCTGCAGAGCTGTTTTCTTGTGAGTAACTGTGTTGCTCTGAACTCTTGTGGCAAAGGCAGGAATTGTTTTGAATCAGGGCACAGAAACAACTTGAGGTACACTTAAGATCTGGTGTCCTACTTGTTTCAATTTAAGTCAGACTCAAGACTTTCCCGAGGGTTATTTTATATGCTCGTGGAGTTGGGGATAATTTGAGTACTTAGGGCTTGCTTTCTTTTCCCTTAACTTGATGGTTGGATTTGCAGTCTCACTGATGCCTCTGTGACTTCTTGAAAAGCGAGGCGTGTTTACCAACATACTTGGACAGCCAGCCAAATTCAGTCAACCCCGTACTCCTTTCATTGGGGGACATTTCTTAATGGCTGCAACTCTTTCCTTAGATTCTCTCCTGATGGACGATTGATAGTGTCAGCCAGTGATGATAAAACTGTCAAGCTGTGGGACAAAACCAGCAGAGAATGCATCCACTCCTTCTGTGAGCATGGGGGGTAAGTACCTGGTGGTGATGTCTGAAAGTGGGGTTGCCTGGGGAATTTGTGCCTGGTTTGTGAGGTTTGGAGGTCCCTGTCCTAGCAATCTTAAAACTGCTTAAAAAACCATTAGCACCTCTTACAAAAGTAGCCAGTGTGAGGGCCCAATCCAGAATTGCCCTGGCCTCTTTGACTGCACAAGGTTAGGACTGTGAGGGTTATATTTCAGCACATCAGGCCTCAGTTTCTTTGTGCTTATTTATTTTTGGAGATGCTTAAATTCCTTATTTACGCTTTTATTTTGCTCTGAGTTGACATAAACTAAAGGAGCAAAAGTCTACTGACAGAATGGCACTTGGATGCTTTGATTCATCTTCCCATTTTTAAATAATGAGGTTATTCAAACCCCCCCCTTTGCATTCAGAAAAAGTAGCTGTTAAATTTGGAATCTTGAGCCACAGCAAAAGATAATTTACCCAGAAGCATAAAGCAAGTCCTCAGAGAACTGAGACTGGAATCTCCTTAATTCCTTGCTGCAATGTTATGTTCTTTCTAGGTAATATACAATGATATTAAGACAAATTCAGACAACATTATTTTTTTCAGTGCTCTTAAGTATGTGTCTTGTCCAAACAACCTATTGAAATATCTCAACTTTTTCAGCACTTGTTACAAGAATACTCAAAATATAATGAATTTTATCCAGTTTGTTTGGTGAGGAGTTACAAGATATCTTTCCCTGAAGGTTCCGAAGCTTTTATTGTATTTATGTGTTCAAACTAAAAATTGATTGGATTCAGGTCCAGAAAGAAATTTGGCCTCAGCCTTGCTACTTTCCCAATGGCAACATATGATTTCAGGCACAAATTCACCAAGTTCCATCTTAAAATTAGTTAAAAGAAGAAAAATCTCTGCTCAGTCTTGTACACATCACTCTGGAAATAATGTTAATTTAATAGAAGACATATATTATGCAAACATTAAATGAACACTTGAAAATGTTGTTGTGACAGTTGGATCCATCAGATTTCAGGAGGTTTGTGTCTGCAGCTCCTACACCTGTAATGTGAACTACTGAAGATGGTGTGCTTAGGTAGGAGCCTGCAGTCTGCCTGGGGTTAGAAGTAAGGTCTTAAGAGAAATTCAGCAAAATAAATGTTCAGGTTGTCTCCTCCTTTCCTTATGTTCAATGAGTCGTGATGTGGCTTCCCTTGTTGAAAAGGCTTTTTTGATCTTTAGCAAGAGTGGAACGTAAGCAGTTGGGTTTGATTGCCACTGACAGGTTTGTGAACCACGTGGATTTCCATCCCAGCGGTAACTGCATTGCCGCGGGGGGTACGGACAGCACCGTGAAGCTGTGGGACGTCAGGATGAACAGGCTGCTCCAGCATTACCAAGGCAAGTTAACAGCTTACAAAAGTTGAACCTTTCCATGTAGTGATGAAAATCGCTCTCAAGTCCAAGGATTGTTTCTTCATCAGCTGCTGCTTTTCCAGAAAGGCACTGCCAGCAGAAGCTTTTCTTCACCAGACGTTGTGCTTTGCTTTGTGTTAGCTCCAGAACTAATTCTGAAGCTGTCCCGTGTTGCAGGTGTGTATGGGTCTTACCTGTGATGCCATTTCTCACTGTTCTTGAGAAAGTGGTGTGCAATAAAAAGGATGTAGCCTTTGCCTCTGAATAAGCCTATAGGAGGAGTGAGATGTATTCCAGCAAATCAAAATGTTAGGTTCTTTTATGAGAAAATCAGGAAAAGGTAACAAAAAAGGAAAATCAAAATCAATCAATTGCAATTCTATACTATGATCCATGTTTATGGCTCCTTTTCCAGACTCTGGCTTTCAGCTTCCATAATTACCTTGGATGATGCCAAATGGCCTCTCCTCCCGTTACCTGTTCTTGTCCCACTGATTAGTGCTGCTGTTTGGTAGATCTGGATAGGAAAAGGGGGGCTTTCTCATCCCTGCCAACTTCTTTGAGACTGATTGACCTGTTCTGTGCATTAGTTTCTTCAGCTGAAATGTGACGTTTCTTTGCTAGAAACAGTTTTTAAGGCTACTGTGATATTTTACAGTCAATACATTCTCAAGTACTGTTTCCAGTGTTGATAGCTTAATAAACTTAATTTTGCTAACTTTCCCTGAGGAACTGCTTCTGGCGTGCTCCTAGAACAGATCAGAGACGTGGGGCTGGTGCTTGATATGTTCTTCGTGCCCTCAGCATCAGCAATTGTGGGTTCCTGCTGTGACAGCCTCACAGCTTCAGTCATTCCTCTGGATCACAATCACTCCCAGTTCTCTGATAGTTAACAAAATCTAATAGAAATCAAACTTTTTGACGACTGTTGTTCCAATTCATCATTATTGAGTGTGCAATTTGTGTAGTAAGTATTGTTAACTTGTGGCCCATATCAAAACTTGGAAACGCCTTTCTGAAGTCTTGTTGCTAAAATCGGTAGCATTTTTAAATACTTGGGCAGTGTCAGATTGTCCTTTGACCTGCTTTATCAGCTTTTCAATGGTGGCAAGATCTGCAGTGCATGTTTCCAGCCACAGTATAACTTGGCTCAAAAGTCATCTCTTCCTGCTTTCCACTTACTGCTATTAAATTGTCCAAATCTAATGTGGTTTAGGCTTGGCTGCCAGGTTTATTTTTTGTCTTGGGATGACATATTTCCCTGGTATCCCACCCTTACCGAATGGCATTTTAGTGTGACACCCTTGCTATTGAAGTGATCATTTCCCGGGGTTAGTGTTATTTTTAACAGCTACTGTGTAAATCCTAACTGTGTATTAAACTTTGAACTAAAAATAGTAATAATAGCTGAAGAAACCTAAATTTGCAACGGTGGCGTTTTGCAGTCACTTCACGTGTCTGTGGCCACAAACCGATGTGTTTGTGACATGTTTTGGAGCTGCGTTTATAAATCCTGCCCTTCTGAGGGTTTATACACCTCCTTTTGGCTAAATCTGATTTAGTTTTGTGGCTCCCCTGTGAGGCCGCCAGTGCTGTCCCGCTAGATGGCATCTGTGCCTTCAGAACGTGCTGATGCTGCCCGATTTCCAGGGAATCCATTTTAAACATGGAGTTGCATGGAGGAGTTAATAGATGAGTAGCCCTGCCTCGGGCTCTTGCGTCTTAAAGTTGGGCTGCTTTCCAGCACTGATTAGTCTTTTAGCAGTGTTGCTCTTGTTGCCAGCACTTGTTCCGACTGTGACATTTGTAAATGAAAGTTGGAAGTAGAGAGCAAGCTGCAAAACCTTTTGTATGGTGTGTTTTTCTTTGAGCCAAGCAAAGTATGCTCTGGTCACGTTTACTGTACAGGAGAACACACAGATGCTTTATTCAGTCCTCTGCTTGGCGCTGACTCTTTTGTACGGCAGATTTTGTACAGCCCCTACAAAAATGGCCAGTGTTTATTGCCTGACATTTCTTCCCTGTCCAAAGCTGTGTGTGGGACACCTCTGTAGCAGGTCTATGGAAACAGCTCTAACCTGTTTTTTTATTCCTGTTTAAAAAGAATAATTGGTATTTTTATCCAGTTTGGACGGGGCTGATGGTGGCTGTCAGTTCAGTGGGGAGTGTGGCTGTGTCAAGTCCATCCTAATTTGTCTTCTCACTGGTGGTTACTAAGGGTTGTATTACGTAAAAGAAGTGGTGTGAGGCTTGGGACAGTTCTGTGCAGGCTGAGAGGACTCAATTTTAGATGTTAACCCCCAGTATAAGTCCCTTAACAGGCTCTTATTTTGTTAGGGCTTGGCTGGCAGAAGGGTGGGCTTGTACCAACAAGTCACTGGGAGATGCCACCCTGTGCTGCACTGGATTTATTGTTTACAACATGAAATCAAGTGAGGTGGCAGGATGTGTTGGCACATTTTTTGGAGAGGTGTTACGAATGGTCTTGAGGGAGGTTTGAGCTGCTTTGGCAGTAGAGATGGACTTTTCTCTGAGTTTTCAAGAGCCAAGAAGTCCTTGGGCACAGAAGCTGTGACTGCTTATGCAGCCACAGTCTGTGTGATTTTTTTCCATTATGGAAAGGTTGTTTTGTGAAGCTGGAAACACTTTTACTGTCTGGAACTTGCAAGATGTGGTCTATTACTAACCTTGTCTATTTCTGATGTGAATCCTTTCAGGACTTTCCTTAGTTGACAAGATACATTTGCATTTATCTGAATATAGGCACTAAGGGAGTGAGGAATACTATGAATCACTCAGAATAAGATTTTCAAGGAAGAAAGATATTTATTACTCTCTCATCAGAAAAAACTCCACATAGACCTTTTTCTCCTTTAATACATAGCATAATACAGGGCTGGGAGTAGAGGAGGATCTGGCTGTGTGATGGAGGCAGTATTCACCAACAGGAACATGAGTTACCTGTGTTAAGGTTTTCTTCTGTGTTTTTTAATAGTTTGGGTCAAGAGGAGTTGTTTTCAGAACTTAGCGGAGGTATTTAATGTTCCTGAGAGTTTCAAAAGTAGAGGTATTCTGTTTTACAATTGAGCAAGGTTATTTCAGCTATCTGCTTCAAATCCACGTATGCAAAAATAATATTTGGTTCTAATGTATTTTAAATGGTATTTTAAGGGTTTTTTTTAACGTGCAGTGTGGATTTAAAATGCACAGTAGATTCTCAACGGAACATAAATTTAGTTGGGTGTGATGTATCAGAAGTAGTAGATTTGAGATACCAGAACATTTGGAGGGCATATAGTATAATTAAGAATAATTGGATGGTTAAATCCCTCCTCAGGCATAATATTAATATTCTGTAATGTCACATACGCTCAGAAAGCTGGGCATATGTGAAGTACTGCGTGTTCTCATAAATAAATATGTTCAATAGCCTGTTTTGTAAAAGTTCGGGGAGGGAAAAAAGTCATATATTAAATGTTTAATGCTACAGTGAACTTCAGTGAAGTTTGACTTTTTTCCTAGAACATTTTCTTTAGATTTTTTTCAAAATAAATCTTGGGCTTCATCTTCATGCAGGGAAAATGGCTTTATTGCAAATTCACACTCTTGATAATTTGTCTATTTATATTTGTTTTAAATTTTTGGTGAGGATGTCTGAGGAAATAGTGCTTATACTGGACCATTTTCAAGTTGCTCTTATTTCCTAGTTTCTCTTAACCCCAGTCTTGGCTAGAGTCAGAGAGTAAACCAAAAGAAGCTGTGCAGTGTCAACTCTGAGTGTCTTCCATTGTAATTTCAGTGTTCTCAGTGTCCTCACATGCAGATTTTAATCTAGAATGGCTTGGGAGTGAGACCAGCAGCTCCACAATAGTGAAGAGTGTCAATGTCCAGCACTCTAACAGAATCCCGTGGTTCACTTGCACATACAGTACATTTTGGGGCTATACTGGAATCTTCTGTAGCATTAAATCTCCCAGAGTAATTGGCAAAGCTTCCTTTTCCCTTTCAGTAAAGTAGTGCCTATTTTTACAAGAATTGAGTTACCGTTATTGTTCTCTAGTGCTTTGAAGAGCTTTTGTGGAATGTTTCCCCCATGATAATTTTCCTGTTAAATTTTATAACAGAAAATTGGAATGTTGCTTGTGTTTTATTTTATACTTTTGCCTTGGGCTTATGTAAACTGCTCTTGGTGACTATTACACTTTTTTTTTTTTCCTTAGTGCACAGCTCTGTGGTCAACAGTCTTTCCTTTCACCCCTCTGGAAACTATCTGATTACTGCTTCCAATGATTCAACTCTTAAGATCCTGGACTTGCTAGAAGGAAGACTTCTCTATACTCTGCATGGTCACCAGGTGAGGCAAAGCCTTTTTTACAGTAATGTACAAACTCATAATAAACTGAGCAAATCTGTGGTTGGAGGATTTCATTCTTCATGGCCAAAAATTGCCTGAAAACTTCCTTGTGTAAAATCATTATTATAATGCTAATAATCTTTGAGATCATCACTGTTTTGAAGGGAAGGAGGTAAGGCAGGAATGGAGAGAGTGAGAAAGCAAGACTAAAAGTGAACTCCGATGTTGAGGATTCAAGTCTAAGACAGAAGGAACTCAGAGTAGCACCCTAGAGTCTGACTGACCCTGTCAGCCACTCTCTAGTGCAACTCTGTCTCCTTCTATCTCTAGAGAGCTGCAAATAACACTTGGCCCCTTGACACAGATGTTTTGAAGATAAATGCTGTTCACCTGGCAGGAGACTCAAGAACAGTAGCAGTAAAATAGAGGAAATCTATTTTGGGATTTGATTTGGGAACATCTTGTTAATGGACTGAATCATACAATTGAAGGTGATAAATGGTGCTGGTTGGTTAAGTTTAACTGATTGGCCTATTAGTGTTATGCTGCTGGATGTGCTGCTTGTAAGGTTAATTTTATGAATGCTTGGAGCTCTCTTTCTAAATCTTAAATGAAGATAAATAGACTAATTTCATTATCCATGCAGAGTGGGGTGTGAAAAAGCAGGCCTGCCTTAGGGGTTCCCTTTCCAAAGGGACAAAAAGAGCAGAAGTTCTTAACCCACTTGTGTCTCTTTTAAAGTGGGGGCTGAGTTTTAAAGCATTAAAACCGGTCAGGGGAAAACCACAGCCTGAGGCTTGTGGAGATGGTGGGGAGGGTTGTGGGCAGTAATGGTATCTGTGTGAGCTGTAAAGCTGATAATTCTGGCTTCTTGTGACTTTGTTTAGTGACTTCCTGGTTTGATTTCTAAAAAGGTCAAGTTTCTTCTGTAACTTCTCTTTTGCTATATGTTAATAAAATTCTCCTTTTTTTGTAATATTAATGGGAAAAATAGGAAAACCTTATGCTTAAATCTTTCATGAAGTAGAGCTTTGATTAAAACAGACCAAAGGGTTTGACTGCTAAAGGAATGGGGAGGAGATAACAAATGCTGATTAACCTAACCTGTCAGCCTTGGCTGTATAAAACTTTTCTTACTTGGAAAACTGGACTAAGTGGATACTCCTATCACACAGGGGCTGCAAAGCTTCTGCTGCCTTAATCTTGTTTTCATATTTGTCTATTGTGTTAATCTGCCAAGTGAGTTCTTGGGAAGTAGCTTCCTGGAAAAGGGTAAGTGTTGGAAGAATGGGAAATCTTTACACTTTTCCCCCTTCCCTCAGGAAGGGATGTGCCTGGTTAGGGTTCAGCAGGAGGCTGAACCTGCTTTCCATTTTTCTCCCATCTGAGCTGCTAACTGTGCCTCACTGACTGCAGTAGCAGACAAGAAAAGAGTTTAGCATGGAATGAGAGTCTCAAACTGATTATGGTGATGGAGGTCTTCAGAATTAGCAATAGAAAGCCCCTTTAGGCTAATGTTGTACTGAACTCGAGGCTTTTATAGAACAGTTTGTGGATCATCTATTCAAAAGCAGAGTTAAAGCTCCCTGGTTTTCCTCCCTGCTGCTTCAGATCAGTAAAACAGTCCCTGCCTCTTTCTCCTGGGCATCTAACTGGCTTTGGAAAAGCTTTGCCACTGGCACAGCTGAAGAGTAGCTGCTGTTGTGGCATTTACAGCTCCTTCAGTTTGGAAACAAGTGCAAGTATGGAAGTGGCTGGTGGAGCTTTCTGGTTGTCTTTAAGGGATTGCACTGAGATAGCTGTGGAACCAGTCCTGGCATAGCCCTGCCTGCCATTCCCTGTCTGGCACGTGCTGTATTGTTGTGGGTTGGTTCTTTTACTGCCTGATTGAACAGATACCTTGCTTTTCCACTAAAAGCATAAGGCAACCTGTGCTTCATTCACAGTAAGCAACTATCAGTGGCTACAGGCTCTGCTGTCACCGGGGGTGGATTTCTGCACTGGCTGCTTCTCCAGCTTGTTCTGCTCATAGATAAATCCAGGCTACTTAATAACGAGGGACTTTTTTGTCCCCTCTGTTATCACTGTGATTTGTGCCAGTATCCCCAGGTGGCTGAAAACAAAGTGGTGTGGGCTTTTTTTGGTCATTAAGTAGATTTGCCTTTTTGAGGGAGTGCTACAGGTTAGTCACCAGATGGACAGGCTGTTCTGAAGATGTTCTTGAGCTGTGACTTCGTGTGGTTGAACATTCTGGTTGACACTTTGTTCCTAGTTTGACAGCTGGCTGCTGTTACATTGTTCTGGGAAGGCTGCATGTCAGTGGACACTTGAAGGAAAAAAGCCTTGAGGTCCTTTAGACATACTTTGACGCAACTGCTGGAGTGCCAGGAATTTGTTAGCAGCTGATTAGCTGTAGTTTACATGGGGAGGTTGGCCAAGTTTACATTGCTGTCTTTAATTGAAACGGAGCTGGCCCCTTGTAGCAGAAGGATCATTAGAGACAGAAGTTTGCAGTTTGGAGCTGACATCTTGCAGCTGCAAAATATCATTCTGTATTGTGCTGCGTATTTTGGTTCTGGAGTGCTTCAAGCTGTGAAGTGCTCTTATCTAATTCCATACAGATGAGACACTGGCTTGGTATGTAAATCCACCCCTAGTACTGAATCACTGTTGAAGAACAGAATGTTTTGGGGCCCCTAAGCCACCCTCAGAGAGCTGCTAGAGGAGAACAGGTACGTACATGGTGCTTGTCTGCCCTTTGGAGTGGTTTAATTAGAGCATTTCCAGACTGACTTCCTCAGTGGAATGGAAGTTCTCAGTAAATATTTAGAAAACATCTCATGGTTGTGTTCATAAATAGGAAGACGGAAAATGCAAAGTTACAAGCCTTCAAGCAACCTTGACTTGAACTATGAAGTAGCTGCATTCTACCTACCTGGGCAACATAAATGCTCCCTGCTTTGCTCACTGACTAATGAGTGAGGTCTCCTGAGCAGGTGCACAGGAAACAAATGTGCTCCTTTACTGTCAGCTGCCAGCTCTGCCTGGGTGACATTAAACATCTGTGCAGGCCTGGTCCTCTTTGAAGAGTGTGAGGACATCTCAGGGCTACACAGAAGTCAAACAAAAAAAGAAAGAAATGTGTGTTGCAAACAACAAGCAATTGACTTTAGGCTAGCACTTCTGAGTCTTAAAAGGAAATAGGAGTTCTCGGTCCTGGCCTTGTGTTTTTATAGACTGAAGCTTTCAGGAGTTAAAGCTGCTGAAGATTCAGCTGTAAGATGCCAGTATAAATTTTCCCCATGTTAGTTGTAGCCCTTCCTCCCTGGTGAAGGAGGGTGCAAGCAGGACAAATCTTGCTCAGGAATTTTTCAAAGCCCGGTAGACTGAGAATCCTTGTGACTTCTCGTCAGAGGTATTCCACCTGAAAACATCCCTGTTGTCATTGCCACCTCTATTCCCTGTGCTTTTCTCCTTGGTTCCCTTCCCCTCTCCCTTTCCCCTGTGACTTACCCTCTTCACCCATGCATGAAGCAGCTGAAAGCACTGTCAACAGTGGCAATGACTGCTCTGTTTGTTATTAGTTCTTTCATGCCTAGAACTGATGATGCCAGGGCTGGGATCCCGGTGTGCTGGTTGCTGCTGGATTTGCTTCTCAGGCCTTGTCTCCTCTCATGTCTCCTGTTTCACTTTGTACTAGTTGGTCTGTTCCTGGAGAGTTTGGCTGAATGTACTGGCTCCCACTTCTACATCTCCTTTTGTGGCAGTGGAAGAGGAAGCTCTCCTTTAATTGCACTTTTTGCGTCCTCTAGATATGCCTTATTCCAGCTCTTAGCACTTCCCTTGCTCTCTTACCTGGCTTTTCTCTACTATGCATTAGTTTCTTGCAGGACTGAAACAAAAAAAATAAAAATCCACTGGCATCCTTGACCCCACTTGTCTCTCCAGCTTCCTTCCACACTGCCTCTCCTTTCATAGTGCAGACAGTGCATCATTAAACTACTCTTCTCTGGTTTATTCCTGGACCCTCTCCAACCTGGCTCTTGTTTCTTCTGTTATGCTGAAGCCAAAATGTTAGCTGTGTTCCTAGCTGAAGCCTGAAAGTCTGGCCTCTCTTGACTTGCCTGTTGGTGTTGGCCCCGTTGTTGTTGAAGTGACGTGCCTTCCGTCCCCAGCAGCTCTGGGAGAGGGGGAAAGGGTGTTCAAAAAGGATTTCTCTGTGATTGTCCACTCATTATTTATGGATGGTACGCATTCATCTGCTGCCTGTGTGCAGGTATGACTCTGGGCTCCAGTTGTATTTCTCCAAACTAAAGTCTTGGCCTTCCTCTTAAGTATTTCTTTCAGAGACATCTATTTTTAGCTCTACCCTTGAAAGCTTTGTCTTCAGGGATGCTATTCCTGTTGTCTTATGTCACCCCTATGTCAGTTGTTACTGATGCTATTAGCATCCTGCCAGTCACTTGGTGGTGTAATCTGTGTCCTGGCTTCAGATCCCGTCTGTCTTGGCACTTAATGCATTCAAGTCATTCGGAATAGTCTGAACATCTATTTTGAAGGCCAAACGTAATGTTTTATGTAAGCTGATCAAGCTGTGGAATGCTGGGGCAATAAAGGCTCGTGGTCACTAACCTCCTTTGTAGGAAGTGGGAAAACAGGGAGAAGGTGTAATCTCTATCTCTGCACACAAATTGTGTAACGTGCTGGGCCTCACCGTTCTCACCTGTGTATGCAGCTAGAAAAGGGGTGTCACCTGGTGTTTCAGCTGCCATGCCACGCATGTCTGACCTTGCCTGAATCTTGTACACTGGGAATGCTGCTGCAAAGCATGAGGTTTGATGCCGTTATCATGCCTTCTGTATGGCTTCCTTTTTCTTTATGGTTGCTTTGCTCCATCCAGCGTTTGAGCTATTTGTCCTTTTCAAGGCTCTCTGGGCCTTGCCTCTACCTTGCCTGGTACTCTTGAAGATGAGTTGAATATTGATTAGTGGCCGTGTTCTTCTCACTCAAGAATTTCAGCAGATGACTTGTTGCTTTCTTCTGTACTTTCCCTCAAAGTTTCTGCAGCTCTCCCAAAGCGGCTGTTACAATTTCAAACTCTACTGGACATGCACAAAAGCTTGACAGTCCTCATGTTGACCTGCTGAGGATTAAATAGAAATGTTCCTTACCACTAACTTGGTGTATGTCATTGCCCAACCCCTTCTTCCTGCAGCTTGCTGTCTAGTCTAAGTCAAGAAGCTGCAGGAGTTTGGGGATTGGTGCTAGCAGCTTGTGTGGAACACCCTGGACAATGGGGATGCAGACTGGAAATTCTGAACCTCCAGGAAACACTAATAGAAGGCTATTTGATCCTGCTACAGAAAGAGGAGCTGAGTGATCGCCTAGAAGGTTGCTGCATCCCACAAGTTCTGGTTATGTGGGAAATAAGCTTAAAATTCTCTCTATGACTTCCATAGAAGAATATGCAACTGCTACTTTTTGATACTTTTAATGCAAAGCAGTAAGTTAAAAGAGGGGGAAAAAAGGAGATCTGAGTTCTTCAGCCTCCAATCTCATGCCCTGTTATCCAGAACTTCATCAGAAATCTGTTGGATTTCTGCTGTGCTTGCCTGGAACAAATGGAAGTTAGGCTGTGTCTAATAACTGGCAAGTGTAGCTTTTTGTTTTTGTTTGGTGTGTTAATATTAAACTGCAGGGGTATTTGGCAAACTCTTATTTGTATGTTGCTATAGCAAACCTGTTTCTTGGAAGAGTTCTGGAAGTGTATGTAGCAAGAATACTTTTCACTTAATTGATGTCAACAAATCTGTAGAGGATGTTGAGTCCATAGACTTGTTTGTTCCCTTTCTTTCAATTTATAAAGGCACATTTGGTCTTTGATATAATTTTCTATTTTGGGAAGAATATGTTCTGTTGAACTTTTTTTCCCTTCAGAATGCCATGACTTTGGAGTCAGTTCATTGCCTGTTTTGATGTGATTTGTGTTGTACTAGCTTTTGTCTAAATACACTGAAATATTTAGACTGATAAAAATATTTTTAGGAAACACTGCTCCTTTCCAGTGTTCCTCGCTTGTGCTTGTTCCTGAACACTTTGTCTTAATTTCTTTTCTGCCCTCCTAACTCTGACTGGTTTATTATAGTCCAAGAGCAGCTTCTGTGTGCTCACCTCTGTTATCTTGGAGCGATATTCACCACTGCAGATTTCTGGCTCTGAAGTTGTTTCTGCCCTTCTTAAGACTGCTTATTTGTCTTTTGCTTTTGCATTTTCTTTAGAGCCTCCACTCCTGACATGTGATGAGAGAGCTGAACACTGGGGTAGGTGGGTGGGAATAAAGGCAGAGGCACACTTTGTCTCAGCTGATTGATGGCAGTGTCTTTGGTCTGAAATATCTACCCTAGTTATTGCTGTGTCAGGTGAACGAGCTTAGTCACACCAGCGACTGCGCGTGCGGCTCGGAGTTGCCGCTACTGGATCGTTCCTGGCAAGTTCTCTCTAGTGAGGTGTTGCTATGAGAAGGCCTCAAAACATTTTGAAATCGCTGCACGTTAAATGATAATATGGAAATACCTTAATGTGTTTTAAGGAAGTCTTCACACTGGGAGTGACCACAGCAAGGCTCTGGTTTTGCTGGCATAACCTTGTGCCAGCATGTTTGGAAGCCCATGGGACTGTGGGGCACAGGTTGCAGTGGGAGCTGGGTGCTTATCCCAGATGCAATCTTTGAGTATTTGTCTATCTTCAGGATTTATTATGTTGAGTTCACTTTTACAAAGGAGGCAAAGAAAGGATGTGAGGTTTCCATGTGATGTCCATTGGGAAGATATGGACTCAGAATTGACTCTCCTTCCAACTTGATACAGGGTGAGGAGAAGCTTCTTAATTGCCTTCTGAGATACATGATCTTGCTTGAAAGAGGGTAACTGCTTCTGTCAGGAAGTGTATGGTCATGTGGTGGAGTTTTCTGGTGGTGGTTGTGGCTTTTCTGGTTGCGTTTTTGGTGTTTGTTTTTGGTGTTTCCTCCCAACCCTCCCCAGCCTGTCAGCTGCATAGGCAGCCTCTGGAAGTTCTCATTCTGACCTCTGCCCATGTTGGTCAGAATAGTCTGCAGAGGAATGTGTTCAGCAGCTGACACAAAACTCCACGATCTGGGTTCTCAGCTGTCTCCTCTGAGCAGAACAGTTTGTCTGTTGTGCCTGGGCTCGAGCACACGTAACAATTCCTCAGCTCTGTTTAACTGCAGCCTTCCCATGTGCATCCTCCTGTGTGCTTGCTGGAAGGTTGAAAACACATTGAAATAGATGTGTGGTGTGAAAGGTGTGCTGTAGCACTCAAGCGTTTAAAGTCTCTCAGAACTGACTGTTTTAAGCATGAGGCTTCTTCAAAATGCAAGTGCTGTGCAGAGGTGATCCTGGATGCTTTAACTCTGGCATCTCTCCTATCAGACTTCTAAGATAAAAGCAGTTTAAGCCATCCTACTATAAAAAAACCTCATCGTTTCAACAGCTTTAATAACTGAACAGGAGTTTTAGAAATTTCCAATTCTGTAGTGAAGAGGGAATGTTTGAGGGGAACAAGAAAAAGCCTGATGCTGTAAAACTTGTTTTGTTCCTGTCTGTGCCACGGATATTGAAAAGTGGGTGTCTCAAACTAGGGTCAAAAGTGTGGGAAATGGCAAGTGCCAGCAAGCTTATTAGCATCTTAATTGTGGCCCATTTACCTGACAGGTAAGAGCTTTTCAAATTGTGCCTTTAGATTGCTCATGTCAAACGATAAATACCTTGTAAAGCTGTAATGAATGGAACTTTGTAACACTTCATTTCCTTTTATCTTTTTTTAAACCTATCATTTAAATGTGTTTGCAGGGACCAGCTACCTGTGTAGCGTTTTCAAGAGATGGAGACTTATTTGCTTCTGGAGGTTCTGATGAACAGGTACCTGATTCATTCCTGAGTTATAATCCAGATTCACATTTCTTTAAAAGCTGCTGCTTTTTGTTCTCCGTTGTCAATGGGGAAAGCAAAAGTGTACCCTGTATGTCTGGACCATGCTGTTCTATTAACAATATCTCTGGAGGTCAAACCCAACTTTTTGGTGGTAATTTAACACATGTAGCCTTCCAAGAAACCCATACTCAATTACCAAACTGCAAACAGGCCTGTTGCTGCATGAGCCTGTGCTGCAAATATATCCTGGTTTTAACACAGTGTGAGTTGCCCTGCTGAAGACACAGACAGACTTCAGCCCAAAGTAGTGGTCTGAGTAAGGATCCACTTTTCTCTCTGTGTTGCATTGCTCTTAATCCCCAGGCTGGACCAGGTGGCAATGCCCATCTTTAACAGGACCTTTGCTAGCTGTGAAGAGACAGATTTGTCCAGTCACTAAGAACATCACTTTTTTTCCCCGTTGCACAATGGAATGGCCTTGTTGGTTAACCATGCAACTATGAAAGAAAAATGCTGTTATTTCATGCAAAGCAGTGATGAAAATTTGTAAATGAAGAATAAATGTTCTTTCTGATAACCAAATGAACTGTCTGGATTCTTGGGTGTCTTTTAGACCTCTGAAATAATTGATTGATTGCTTTTTAACTTTTTTAGACTTGTAGAGTCACTGCTAAGGGTTTTACTCCATGGATTTCCTCTTGATATGTTGAAGTGATTTATGTGTTAGAGGCCTCTTTTCTGAAATCAGTACTGTGTAATGAAGAGCAGAGGCCTACAAGTGGGATTTAAGTTTGGTGTCCAGCTGACAAACTAGCTTAAGATCTCTAATGCTGGTCTTAGTACTAACTCTCCTTTTCCTCTGAATGAGTCTCATCATAAATGAGTGACTGGTTGGTTGGAGTGTGGCTGATAAATGTCATAATGCTGAGCATGGTGTTTTAAAACATTTGTGGTTTTAATGGTGTATTCTTCATGTTGCTTTGAAGTTCTCTTGGTCATTCTAGTTTAGTGATGTTGTTGACCTAAAGAATGATGAAAGAGGTCACTTATCCATTGAGAACTCAGTTGAGCTGGGTCTGTATTCAGTAGCATATTTACAAACAACATCCCTCATTTAATCAATGGCAAAGCTCTTCTAGGGAAACTTTGTGTGGGTTTGCTGACTTTTCTCTGAAGGGTTGAAAAAATTGACCCATAAGCAAACTTAGATGGAAAAATTTAATGGAGTTAACTTTCTTCTGCAGGTGATGGTGTGGAAGACTAACTTTGATACAGCTGATTATGGTGATGTAGTGAAACCCCAGAAATATGGCAGCAGCGTGGATGGGACCCATGGCACTGGGGTAGGTCAGCGACCAGTAATTGTGGAGAGTTCCTTTTCAGTACACTTTGTGCAGCTTGAGAGTGTGTGACTCAGGTGGCTGAGCTGTGGAATCATCTTTCCCTGCTATTTATTTGAGCTGCAAGATACCTGTTTTTTAACTAACCTTGTGTTGTTTGTTTTTGTTTAACTGTATTTACTTCATAGGGCAATTATGTATAATGATCTTAAAAGGAAGATAAACTTAGTGCATGTATAGATGTGTTTTTTTAGCCCCTGTTTAACAATGTGTGGTTCATAATGACATGAATGATAGTTCACAAAAAAAAGCAGATGTGAGCAACAGTTGAAGTTGGCTTTGCTAGCTGTTATGAATCCTTCAGGCTGGTGTCAGTCCTGAAAATAGAAAATGTTCACGATATCTTTTCACTGACAGTCAGCAAAGACAAAAAAAAATTGCTGTGTGTAGGTGTCACACATGACAAATAGGTGACATATTGTACTGGAGCTTCTTTCCTGAATACCTGGAGACATTAGTTCATATCTGTTCCCTGAATCATGTGTTGAGACCTCTGAGTTCTGACTGTACCTGGGGATAAATCCAGCAACTGAGTAATTCAGTGATGCACTGATCTAAATGGAACTGATGTTGGCTGTTACAAAAGTGACCCTTTAAAGCTACTGCCTGTACAAACTGTAATTTTTGCACACGGTGATGATTCATTGAAACGTCTTTATTTTGTCTTGTCAGTCTTTGGATATTTTTGATACATTTGGGTATACTTATAGGATTCTGCCGTATGTTATTACCATGGCTGGGTTTTGGTTAATCTTGCTCAGCGTGAGCTGTAAGCTGAAAGGCTCTTTGTGAACTGGGGTCTGTGCATAAGTGGCATTGCCCCAGCTGAAGAGAAAACTTCTAGCCAACATCTCTTGCTCTGTGGCAGTGTCTTTGGCCATATCAATTTAGATCTTTACTGGGCTACTAAAGCTATGTTGTCTCTGAAACACAGTGGTGTTTTTATTTAATATGACTTCAGTCCATTGCTGGAGATATTGGAATAGCCGAAGTATTTTGGGATGGACAAGATTTGAGTTTGCAGGTCTAAGCCTGATGCCCTGCTATGTGGAGTGCTGTGTAAAGAAAGCAAACAAAACCAGAGGTTGGTTAGTGTTGGGTTAGTGGGAGAGCATGGGAGGAAGCACTCACATAGGGAAAGAGGAGGTGAAAGTGTTTATTGATCCTTGGCTGGTTTTGGCTAAATCTGACTTCTTCCTTTTCCTCTCCTCCTGTGTTCTAACTCTAAAGTTATGCAGGCTATGAAACTGTCAGTCCAATGACCTCTTTGTTTATTAGCCTATTGAACTGGTCTAGCTTTGAACTCTATCTGCTTTAATTTAAAATATGGCACAGTGTAATACTGGGCTGAAATACAGCAGAGACAAATCCTTTCTGGGAGAAAAATACCACTTTTGGTTTGTAACATGCCAATGAATGGCTTAAATAATAAATAATGTAGACAAGGTGTCAGCTGATGGGAGATGATGGTAAATTCACCCTCTCCTGTGCTGCTGTTCTTGCCAGAGCATATTATCCAGTAGTAATTTAAAGAAAGGAAGAAAATGCCTGAGCTCTTCTAAAACTTAGTTCTTCATTATAAAACCTCTTCAGATGTCCATTGAAGGGAGCTGCTGAACAAATCCCTTCAACAATGGCTAACCACCCTGAACATCTATCCTTCCAACAAAACGATTCCCCTGTGGTGGAAGAGGGTTTACCTGGCCAAACATCCCGTGGATGCTGCTGGGACCAGCTGTTTGTGTGCTACTGGCAGGCACATCTGTGTCATGTGCTGGTGGCTGACAAGGGTTTGCTCTGCTGATGCTCTGAGCTTGTAGGAAACGGGGCACTTGGTATTCTGAGGTGTAATGTGTTGGTTTGGACCAGGTGCTGTGTATTTGCAGAGGGAGAAGTGAATCCATGCTCAATCATGCAGCAGAAACATACTTTGAAGTAATTTAGAACCCCAAACCAAAGGAGTTTTTTTGAACTGCCACCCAAATGCAAGCTTTGGCTTGGGCATGCAGCATGGGAGCTGCAAAATATAGCTAGTACTGTATCCTTGGATGAAGGCAGTTAAAATTGCTAAAGTTAGGAGGGGAAGAATAAATAATGTCCTCTGAGAGCTTGTTTTGAATACCCTAGGTTAAGATTAAATTTAGAATTGATCTGAAATGTTCTTTGCTGTTAAAAAGAAACTGATACCTCTGAAAATGGCTTCATTTGCTATTTTAAGTATAACCTGAGCATGAAAATCTTGGCTCCATAGTAACTTGTACACTCATGTCAGTCTCCTCTTTTCTTTCAAGTGAATGTCATGTCTTGTATCTTTTAGAAATACATCATGCTGGGCTCTTTAAGAGTACCATCACTCCTACAACTCACTGCAAGACTTAAATTTCACTATATTTTAATTTCTTTCTTTTTTAGAGCCAAGCGCTTGCTTTTTTAATAGTGAATTGCTTATTTTGGTGGTTTTTGGATAGTTAAGATAGTTATTTTTCCTGTCAAATTCAGACTTGAAGCTGCCACCTGCAGATCTTGATTTCATGCCAAGGTCACCTTTTCCTTCAATGAAAAGAGAACCTACTCCTTCTTTCTTTACTGCTGTGTTAGTGTGCCAGGATTCTGCCTATTGAATACTCCTGGGATTTTGCAGCCATTTCAGGATATAATTACATTTAAAATAGACATATAGACACGGTTTTGGTACCCCTAAAATACATGAACACTGTTCTTGACACATCTTGAATCTGTTTTCACCCTTAGGTCCACGAGAATATTTTTCCAAGGAGAGCTTATAATGCTGTGTAGCTGTATAATTTTTTTGTCAAGCATTGTGAAAGCACAGATATTAATGAAAACAGTGGCTGTGTAAAACCACTCAGTGCAGTATCTGGTTTCTCATGGGGAGAAGCTGACTAACATGCAAGAAAGAATAACTGAATACAGACATCAAAACTAGTTTGTCATCAAGATGAATAGGAAGAAAAAACAATCCTAAATAAGCTGTGGGATAAGAGTCATGAAATATTGTCAAGGTTGGTGAGCTTGAAAACAAACTTGCTCCAAACCAATTTTCACTTCCATAGGCAGAGGGAGGCTGGAGCCTTTAGAAGATGCTGGTTTCTCAGGCACTTGGTTCAAGTTCAGTATGAATCAGGGTATTGGATGTGTTTGTAACAATAGACATAAACTTCAAAGTTGCTCTGCCCACCTGCTTGTGTTTTCTGTAAATAAAGGAGGCTTGGGAGATGCAGCTTGCTTTTGAAAGTAGAACTTATCCATGCAAGGACTAATGCAAGTGAAAGAGAAGGACAGCAGGGGCAGGAATTGCAGCCATGACTATGGTGTGAAAGCAGAGATGAGACAGCGTGATAAACCACTAAAGCGGTCAGAAGTGAATTCTAAGCATGTTAGCATAGATGTGAGGCTGTAAATGTTAGATCAGAAGTAGTACCTCTGCAATAAATGCTTGCTCTTCAATTATGGCCTAACAATTGTTGCTTTAAAGTGTTGCATAATCACCTCGAAACCCAAAGTTCAGGGCAAGCACTCCTGGTGTGTGTGGTGGGAAGCTGATGGGAAGAAATGAAGTCTTGCAGTCCTGTGCCTTGATCCTGTGAGCGTGCTTGCTTTGATCTTGAATCTAAAGGGTAAATTCATATTCTACGCTGCAATATTAAGTGGTGAGGACCTAAAGGAAGGTCAGAATGAGAGGTATGGATTTTGCATGTGATTTTAAAAATACAGGCTCTTATGCTTGTCAGTAACTGTAAGCATTCAGGTCTGTCTGGGTGAAGAGTTGTGTAGGATCAGATCAGAGGACGCGTTCCCTGTTCTGATAAGTTGTGAAAACGTTCATCATAGGATTTATTTTTTCCAGAGAGGGCAGATAATGTGTTTTATTTTGGGGGTTTGGTGGTGGATTTTTTTTATTTTTTTAGCAAGTACAAGGAAAGCTTTGCATGTGTGGTTCCAGCTGACATGAGTGTGCAAGAACACTTGTTTCATTATGGGACGGATTTGCTGCTATTGTTGACTAATTCCAGGAAGGCTGTGTATGGTCAAGTGTCACAGCAAATGCTGAATGGTTGATGTCACATGGACAGTTACAGAGTGCTTGGGTGTTTATCTGAACTTGTTTATCTAAACCACGAAAATTGTGAATAAAAGCATTGTAGTATAAGCTAAGTGGGCAAACAGTTTTTCTATGAAATATTATGGAAAATAGGAAATATGCATTGATGTAGAGATTTTTTGCTCAGGTTTAAACATAAACCTTCTGCAGGCATGTTATAACTGTGCAAAATATTACTTTGCAAAGGAGGAGGCTGATAAGGAGACTTTAACCTCTGCATATAACTTTCTAACGGAAAATACCTTAAAACTTGCTTGTGCTGAGGTACCTCAGTTAAGTTTTCAGCTCCTGGTAGGGTTCTGAGACCTGCTCACATAAGTGGATGTGCAGACAGACTCAAAAAGAGGTAATCCCTTGTTAGGGCAATTTGGGAGGCATGGGCAGAAGTGAGACCTGTCCTCTGACATTCTCTTGCCAAGAAGTCTGTCAGCTCTTCTGAAATTCAGGAGCACAAATGTCTTAAATATCCTTAGCTCCTCTGACGTTAAATGGCACTCAGTTGTGGAGATACCAAATTTGTAGGCGTAGCTGACCTTCACAAAGGGAAGTGTGGTGAGAGCAGCACTTCAGCAGAAAGGGCTTTGAAACAAGTAGCCTGTGACTCTTCAAATGTGTCTTTCGGCTAAGACAGGCATTTAGGCTCTTCTGACACTGCTGGGTTTAGAGCTTTCTCCAGGCCTTGGGCTGTGCTTATTTCTTCAATGGTAAATTTTCCAAAATAGTCCCGTGGGATAGGATTGGAGGTAAGTTCCAGAAAACGTGATCTGATCATAAAGTTGTCTGAGGCCCACAACTGAATGTCCAGGGTTACTCCACCTCTCTCCTTTGCTGGTTGGGTTTGTTTGGTGACCTCGGGTGCCTCCAGTGCTCAGCCCATGGTCTCGTGTGCTGACTGCAGCAGTTCATCCTGTCAGCCTGTCCTCGTGTAAACAAATTCCTTCTGAATTACTCATAGGCCAGATGTGCCTCTTTTTTTGACCTTTGGCTTCCAAATTGGTAACTGTGTCTAATTTTGGCATTTGTTAATACTTATGAATCCTGTTATACCTTTTTTTTTTACTTGCTGTGAAATTCCTTCCTGGGAATCAGTTTCATTGCATAGAGCTGCAGCTCTTTGCGATGGGATGTGAGCGTGGGTTTTTGTTTGCACCTTCTCCACCCCCTTCTATTTATTTAATTTTAAGCACTGTAAGGGAGGGATCCTGTATTCAAGAGCAGGGATCCAACCTTCAGCCTACGGCGAGGATGTGGTCTGCAAAATGATCATTTTTCCTGATCTGCTGTCACCTTCCTTTTCGGAGGATTCCCACTCCAGGAACTTTAGTCTGGTGCACAGTTGCCTTCCTCCTGGAATAGGTAGGTAGATTATTTACTTAAAAGAACAACAGTGTGATGAGTACTCAAGATATTCCCATTGTTCTCTATCCTACTTGGCTGTCCAAGCAGAAGCTTTGTAGGGATGAGCAGGAGTCTTGCTCTGATTGATCACGGGAGCTCTTCCCTACATCCTTCTCAAGCAGGGTGGTTGCAGATGGTTACCCATACCTGTTGAAGGAAGCCCACTTACCTAAGCCTGTTTCGAGATGTGATCTTGTGATTGTTTTGTGAGGGGACAGATGTTCAACAGGAACAGAGAAAAAGAGATTAAGAGCAGCCCTGAAGAGAAAGACTTGGGGATATTTGTTGAGAAGAAGCTTGACATGACCAAGCAGTGGGTCACTTGCAGCCCAGAAAGCCAAACGTGTCTTGGGCTGCATCCAAAGCCCCGTGGGCAGCAGGTTGAGGGAGTTAATCCTGCCCCTCTGCTCTGCTCAGGTGAGACCCCACCTGCAGTGCTGCCTTCAGCTCTGGGTCCCCAGCGTGACAGAAATGTGTGTGTACCTGTTGGGGTGGGTCCAGAGGAGGCCGTGAGGATGATCAGAGGGCTGGAGCACCTCTGCTGTGGAGACAGGCTGAGAGAGTTGGGGTTGTTTAGCCAGGAGAAGACTCCAGGGAGACCTTAGAGCCCCTTCTGGTACCTACTACAAGAAGAGCTGGAGAGGGTGTTTTGACAAGGGCATGGAGAGACAGGACAAGTGTCTTGGTGAAGAACGTGAGAGAGAGGAAGAGGCAGCACCCTCAGCTTGGCTTTCCAAGGGGCTCTGAATGACTGCAGCAACCTGCAACAGCTTTGCCTGGTAGTGGATGGGAGCAGCTGTGCTGCTACAACTGTTTTCCCTTGTGTTCTGGTTTGACAAGATTTCTTGCAGAAATAAGAGGATCAGCTTATTTCTGTCATCTTACAGTTGAATAGATTTGTTCTTAGACTCTGGAACAATAAGGCAAGTCCTGACAAGTCATTATTGGTCAGAATAAAAATTGCCTTTTAAGTTCAGCATCTCAGGCTAATTAATGTAAATTTTCCCACTTAGGTTGCTGCTGTATGTGGCTTGTTTTAATGCTTGAGTCATAATTCAAAGCAATGAGATGGAGGCAAGATTTTAAAGGTTTTTTTTTCAAGCTGCAGTTCTGTGCCAGCTTGAAGATGGATGAAATTAGCTTAAGCTTTAAAAGTTTCTAAGATCTCAAACTTTTCTGCTAAAATTTAAACTTCAAGCAAGAGTAATAACAAGTGCGTGTCTGTGTCTGCATTTACATATACATGGCATGCATTTTTATACATGTATATAAGTAACAAAGTAGGTATGCACAAGATTTGTACGTTACACAGTGTATATTTACTCCATTCAGTGGAAAAAGGCAAATTATTCTGATGAAGGGAATGAGCTGGAAGCTGCTGTTCCCACTTCAGGAGATCACTGTGTGTCTTGCCTTGGAGGCTGATGCTTTTGGTGTAAAAGAACCTGTAGCCGGAAAACCCAAGGCTGAGGATAAACACTTTTTTCCCATGTTTGGCTGCCTTTTCTTGGGAGTTTTTCTCCAAAAAACAGGACCAGAAAGAAGTAGTTCAATTCTTGGTGACATTTCTTATCAATGGTTTTCATACTTAGGTTTTTGTTCCTATCGTGGCTTGTTTCCACACAAAACCGTTCCTTTGAGATTTTTGTTGTTGTTATTCTCCAGGGACAGTGTTAGACAGTTGAGCATCACTTAAGCAACAAAGCTTAATTATTCCATACTGAATTCTGCAAGACCTCTTCCTATTTCCTGAGGAAACTCTAGGACTGATGGGAGGGGAAGATTGGTTGAGGGAGATAAAATGCCTAAGCAAAGCAAGAAACACAAATCTAAAATGTTGAAGGCCACCCTTAGCTTTTCCTTCTCAAGAAATACAGACTCACTTTGTTTTTTTTATCAATTGCTAGTCATTAAGATTTTTCTATCACTGGGCTTTCAACGTCTGGCATTACTATTTCTCATTTCACTCTTCACATGAATAGCATTTGTGCTTTTGGAAGTGCAGTACGTGCCAAACTCCCATTTGTCTTCAATGCTGCCTTGAAACTGAGGGTACTGCTGTCTGTCCTGATTTAAAAGTGACACTTACAGACTATAGGGGTGAGTAAACTGGACCAACAGACAGTGCACCACAGAGCAAGGTCACTGAAATGTGGGAGGGGAACAGCTTTTCCCTTCTGGTGAGGACCTGCTCTTGGCTGGAGATTGCCAGACAGGGTCACTTGCAGAGATAGGATGCTGGTATTTCTGCAAGCAAATCCAAATTTCAATCCAAGGGCTTCCTTCTCCGTATGGACGGGCTGTTTGTACATTTTTGAGTACTTTAGCTGGCCACTAGCTCTCCCCCTGTTTCTGCCCTTCCGGGCATTTTGGTCAGCAGAGCTGGATGCTCTGATGCTGTTTCACTTAAAATACACGAGCCTGCTTCATCCGCCTCCTTCTGCCAGTGCTTCACTTAAGCTTTGGCACAAGAGTGCCTTGGGATTTAAATGGGTTTGAGATGTCCCTATTAACTCTTATTTCTTCCTGAATTTATCAGAAGCTTAATATTTATTGGCCTATGGTGAAACATGGCTGTTACAATAGAGGTGCCAAATTTTACTGGTTTTTTAGTAACGCCAATAGGGAAGAGGGTTCTGCGTAAATAATTGCATCAAACCCAACGTACCTTTTGTCTGGAGCAAAAATAGAAGGTAAGTAATGTTCTTTTCACCTCCCTTCTCTTTTCTTTCTCTCCTTCCCAAATTCCCTTCATTATTACAACTTGGATTCTGACATAAGGGTTGAGCACGGATAAATGATCACAAAAATTGTTTCACAAAGCAAATTTAACTTGTATTCTAAATCGAGTTGTTACCCTAGGCTGCTCTGGACAGTAGATGTAGAGTAATGCAAGTCTTGAAGAATGTGATTGCTTCAGAAATTTCAGTGCTGCCTTGACCAGGGGATGCTTTTCCAGGCCAGAGAAATGTGCTCGTGCTCAGTCAATGATATTTTGTGTGCAGCAGGGAGAACTGAGGTTACGTCTCAGCTTTTCATGAGCCCTCCTATCTAGCATGGTGTACTCCATCTGACCTTCCTGTGGAGCTTACCTTGAAGCTGACGTGCTTCCACTGGATGTCACTGTTGCTCTTCGGGAACACATTTAAAGTATCACTTTACCTGTGGTGAAAATGACTCCTCAGAATAGACTTTTAAAGGTATTTCTCTCTTCTTTGGATTAGTAGAATTAGGGTCCAGATGAACTGCGTACGCCACCTCTGGGGCTTTGCTGCTGCTCTGTTTTTAGGGGAATTTTTTCAGCTAAGGTAATGAACTTGATTGCATTTAGGAATTTTAATACATTGAAAGTTTGTGTTGAATTGAACACGTTGGAGGTATGTGTTGTTTAAGGGGTGTGCTGTGTTTCTAGATACTTGAAAATTAATTCTTGGCAACATCATACTGTCTTAAAAAAACCCCACCAAAACACAAAACCCTCAAAAGAGTAAATACTCTGTGTTGATTAATTGAAAGGGACTTAGAGTTGAACCCACCCCCTTCACACCACTGAGTTCTTCTCATCCAGTGGAGAGAGGTGAGGCGAAGGGAAAAGAAATATTTCCTCTGGACTGAATTATAAGAATCCTACATTTTGTTAGTAGGTGTAAGACTCAGGTAGGTGGTTATTGTATCAATATGTCTTCTGAGGATCACCATTTAAGAAGCAAAATAGCATTTTTTGAGTTGTCTCTTGCAGTTTTCTATGGCTGCACATGTGTTGTGTAGTTCGTACCTGCCCCCCACCCCCTGATCAGCACTGTAATTGCTGGCCAGGATGCTGTTTAGCCAGAACAATTTTCATAAGAGGCTCAGTAAGAGACCTCTGGAATGAAGGCTGATTAATTTTCCCCTTCCCCCAAGTAGTTGCCTTGTGCTGTCTTTAAGTGGTTGCTATAAATAAATCACTTCTGTTTTCCCTTTGTCACTGAGAGCTGTATTGTATTCTGAAACTGCACATCTCTTCTTCCTTTAATGTTCAGCTGCTCCTTTCTCTACTCCCAGCGCTTAATACGCAGATGTTGTAATAAGATATTTAATGGCAAAGACATTTGTTTGGTTGTGCCGAATAAATTGCACACTTGAACTCTGAAATGAATTAAACCTCTGCAGCAGTGCCATTGTTTCTGGTGCCTGTTCCCAGGATTCAGCTGGCACTCTACCCACAGGTGAGTCAGAGGAGAGCACAGGTGTCTCTGCCTGTAATCGTGATGGTCATTGGTACTGAGACTGACACAATTATGTATTTTTGCAATGTTTTTCTAAATCTGTTAGAATTTAAATCCCTGGTGGCTGACTCACCACATGATATAGATTGTCATTAGGAGAAGGTTGTCTGTAGTTTGGTCTCTAAGGGTTTTCTTGTTCATTCTTGGGAACAGCAGCTGATTTAGTCTGCTTTTACAGCATTTGACAATGTTTCAGTGTGGAGGCAATTTGGTTCTTCCTCAGCTGGGTGCACACTTCCTAGAACCGAATAGTCAAAGGCCTTGGTCAGTTGGAAGCCTCCCTTTTGGAAGTCACTGCTGTGACCCACTGTCACAGTGTTTATTTGCTGCCTGGCTGTGTCCCTGGTCTAGACAGAGGCACTAACTCAGAACCTCGTTGCTGGAGGCTGTAGCTCTGGGTTATCTTGGTGATGGTGAGCAGTAAGGAGCCTTTCAAGCAGCTGTGCTGTTTGAAATGGGACAGTATGCCATGTTGTCATGCTTCTGTTTTTAAATGTAGATCTGCTTCTGTTCTTGGGGCTGTTGCCTTCAGAAGCCCCCATGGCCTTACTGGAGGTGGCTTGCTTGGCTTTTCGTGGGAGTGGTACGTAGCCTGTGAGGTGAGCAGCAGAATGTGGCATCTGACAGCTCTGGCTTCAACTTGACATGATGGGGGACCACCCGACCCCTAAAGCATCAGTGTGGGAACATCTCTGCAGCATTGCCCTTGCCAGACTTAAACTTTGTGAACTGTAGCAAAGAGAATATAGACTCTGAGTTCAACCCCGAAGCTTTTTATGAAAAGCTGTCTGACATATGCTGTAAAGATAGATGGAGAAAATCTGTTGGTACAGTCATTTTTCTGCTCTGTGAGTCAGCTTCTTCTAATGGGTTTTGAAGAGGATAGCTCATTATCATTTGGGGTTTTTAAGTGCAGGTTGTGTGCAGTGTTAGCTCGCTCAAATTTCTGCTGTGCCATGATTGACTGGCCTGAAGTTACATCATCAACATAAGCTAGTCAGCCTTAAAATAGAAAGAAAATGTTTTTTGATGCTAGTTACCCATTGAAAAGCAGTGGTTTGTGGTTTTTGTTTGTTTTCACTTTTAAATTTAAGCAGCAAATAGCAGGTTTTTAAGACTGGATTGATCTCATCTCTCCAAGAGCATATTTTAGTTGATTAAATCAATGCATCGGTGAGCAACGTGAGGCTCTTGGGCTCCCTGCAGCACAGGAGTAGCTGGAGTGTGGCTCCCATGCTGAGGCAGATCGGTGTGACCTGTAGTGTGGGCTGTGTTGGCCGAGGGCCTGTAGATAACCCAAATTATTCAAGCAGGTGGGAGGCAGGAAATTAGCAGAGGCCGGTGTGGCTGGTACCACCTGATACCCAGCTGCATCCCGGGCCTGTGGTGGAGCACAGCGATCCCTGTGGAGCAGCTGCTCTACGTGTCATTTAAACCTTTCCCTTCTTCCCTGCTCTTCGTGCAAAACTGGCCTCGTGAGGCTTGGCTGGAGGAGGATGTTTTGGCTGGCAGGCTCTGGAAGAATGGTCAGCTCCTACTAGCAGCTAGTGGCCAGCAGCAAGGCATTCTCCTGTCAAAGCTGCTACTGCTCAGCCTCTGTTTCCTTTTCTCTTCCTCACCCCCTCCAGTCTCCAGCTTCCCTAGGTACTCACATTTCTTCTCCTTGCACTACTTACTGTGTGTTTTGCCTGTGTGTTGAGCTGGATCTCAGCCTTGGGAGCCTTTCTGTGGCTCCCAGCAGCACGAGGGTTTTTATGTCTATTTTAAAAATATATATAATTTTTTGTATGTAAGTATATATCTTCGTGATGTACCGAAGAGTTTGGTGGTTAAAGTTGTGTGAGCTGGTCTAAGGCCTTGTTGCAGTTTGGCTGCACATCTGCACACATCTGACATCAAATACAGAAGAGGAGCAGGTAGATCAGTGCTGTGCTGGAGCGAAATGCATTCCTGCTGTTGCATGGGAGAGACGAGACAGAGGCAAATCTTCATTTCTACTAGAAAAAGTACACGTGGAAGAACTTTTAGAGACTGTTTTTCAATCTGTCAGGATTCCTTGCTGCTTTGTTGATTTGTAAACTTTGTGTGAGTAATAAGTGCATGGGATGGAGCTGCACCAGGCATTGGGCCATGGAGAAGTACATTTTGAGAGCTGTGATCTTGGCTTTCGATTCAAATCTTGTCCATTAATGTAAATTGAGAAATTGAAGTCTGCAGTTGCTTAACCAGTTGGCTACCTCCTTTAGTTAAACTTCTCTGAACTGCTTCTGCTGGCAATAATGCAGATAAACAATGCAAATAGTGTTTGTTCTACAAGAAAGATACCATTTTGAAAGAAAAGGAAAGAAGAATAAGTTCTTTAGTAGAGATCTATTTGTGTTTTTCAAACTTAATTTATTCTGAATGAAATATTCAAGCTTGCATAACTAAAACAGTTGAAACTTCAAAGTAAACTTGTTCTTAATCTCGTTGAGGAGGAAAACCAGTTCAAGATATAAACAAAATTAAAATTACTAAATCAAAACAGTTCCAATGCATCTTGAAACATCTTGCTTCTGCTGAACTTAACTATGGTACAATGTCCTTGCCTTCTTTCAACTACCACACACGGAGAGAGGCTTTAACTTTACTGTTGGAGTGAAATAATCAGACTTCTCTGGGGTAGCTTACTTAATTCCTGTCATTGGGATGTAGTGCTTCCCTAAGCAGCTCCAGTAAGTCTTGGTTTACCTGTAGTCTGTGCCTGTGTGCCACAAGAGCACACCCAAGTTCTTTGCACATAGAAAACTCGAACCTTTTAGGATGGCTTCAAGTTTTTTATCTAAGGTTTGCCTTTCCTGGTGGTGGTTTAAAAACAAACAAAAGCACACACAAAACCCCCCCAGAAAACAACAAAACCACTCTCCACCTGGAGCAGGCAGACAAGTCAGCAGAAGCTTTTCCTTTTCCAGCTGTGGCAAGAACAATTCCTTTTCTCCTTTGCCTGTTTTTAATAGCATAGACTGTCCCAGCATAAACTGTCCTTTACTGTTCACCCTCCACGGACCAGAAATCCCTGTGCAGTTGTTTGCATCGCAGTAAGCAGATTGTGTCTGTTTCTGTTTCTCACAGTCAGAAATGGATTGTGGCATTCATCATAAGAAAACAAAATCTCAGGATTCTGGTAGGACCCACGAGCAGCAAGAGGAGGAGACCAGTCTTGCAAATACCCTGGAGCATATTATGGGACAGCTGGATGTTCTGACTCAGGTATGGTTTGCTTTTTGATTTGGTGATGACAAAGGTACCTGTGACTGGAAGAATTGGGAACGTTTTGCAATAGTTTCATAGAAAATAATAATATGGCTAATTCAAAACCTCTGCTTTTTAGTAGTAGTTTGCTAAGTCTTTCATCATCTGCTTCTCAGCTTACCTCTATCTATTCCCTCACACTGGCTTCCAGCCCTTAGGTCCCTCACCCTGACTTAGGCCCTGCTCTTCCCCAGTTCCTTTATGCTGCAGCGTAGTCGATGGAGCCGGCGCTGATAGACCGTGCTGTTAGCCAGGGTTTATCTGAGGTGATGCCTAAAGGAGTGGTTGGCAGAACAACTCTGTTTTGGTGAATAATCTCTGTCTCTCTTCTCTCCCCCGTTATACCACAGCCTATAGGTAAGCTCTGTTCAGATCCTGCTCCTTTCCCCCACCCAGCATTCACCTACACAGTCCAATTTCTGCAGAATCCTCCTCCCATCGACAAGTCTGGGCCCTTCTGTGCCTCGTTGCTGGAACATGCTTTTCACCCACAGCTACAAACAACTAATCCCTTGCTAAAACATTAACAAACAGTTCTTTCTTGGAGTCACTAAGCAATGCTTGAGCAGAACCAGCCATGAATGGTGATCATCACAGAATGTGTTTACTTAATAAGAATTTGGAGATAGAAGTGTTTTTTGATTCACTAAATAACCGCTCCTTGCTCGTTGTGGAGAAATACTGTTTCTGGTTGTTTGGACCTGAATTTCATTGTGGTTTTTTTTGAGGTATGTGAGAAGCAGGGAGAAAGCATGGGATGGGAAACGTTGGAGGTCTCCTGTAGCTGAGACCATGGTGGTAGGATGGAAAAATCTGTTGGGAGGGTTTTTCCGTGAGTTTAAACATTGTTTCTGAGGAAGAACAAGTAGGTCTTAAACACTTGGTATTGAACCTACTGATTAGTAGTCTGAGTTAGCTCTCTGCTCTTGAGAGAGTTAACTTGTCAAAGTACTTGTCAAAGAGTGTAAGATGATGGGTTGGAGGCCCATCAGGAGATTGAAGGCTGATTTAGGGATTAAAAAACATGCCACAACTACAGGCAGTCTAAAATAGTGTAGGATGAAACCCAAAAGGTATTTAAGTTCACTTGGCAGAAATGCAAAAAAGCACTTTTGCTGTGATCTTTAAAACACCGAACACTGGAGGAGGGGAGGGAAATCTTGTGTGACACTGGGCCCTCATACTTGTGAGTAAAAAGCAACCCAGTGTGTATACACAAAATATTTTAATACTGTTTTTACGTCTCCCTAGTAAGCTTGGAATGTGATTGTTATCTTTCATTACATAAATCACATCCACATTTCTGATGATGGATATGTAATGGCTCCTTTTCAACTTCATAGGTGTTTAGAGGAGGCAAATGTTGCAGTAAACAGTACGTGTGGGATTTAACCTAAATATAAGCAATGCAAATATCTCTGTTGAAGATATTGTGTAACTGTAGAAAATTCTAAATGTTGTTTTAAACCTAACAGAAAGAGGAATTGAGATCAGTGGGGGAGGAATAAATTAGTAAGTTATAGGATAAAATTGGAAATAGCCCTGAAATAGTAAAAAACTAAAAAGCTGCCTTGAGTAACTGTGTTCTTCAACCTTTTACCTTTTTTGTAGCATTTTCACCATCTTTGAAGTGCTTAATTTCCCATTGGTTCTGCTCTGTGTATGTTGTATTTTGTATTAACACTATTTTAATGCACTTGTACAGGTAGGTGTCCCTGACATGCTGCTTTCATGCCAAGGTTTTGATACTTAGCAGCGACACAAACCGACACCAAACAAACTTTAGCAAATGAGCCTGGAAGAATTCCTCATTCCTGGACTAAGGCAGAAGGCACCTCAAAGTGGGGGGATGTGGGCAGGTGGCAAGGCAGATGTGGAAGGCATCGACTTGCATGTCTGAACTGACTTTTCCAACTTTGCCTGGTAGGAGAAGGGAGTGCAGCTCCAGCAGAGCCACTGTTACCCCTCTTTCATGCAATTAGGTGTGCTCTGGTGGGAGCTGTGGTGTGCAGGGATCCAAGTGAAATGGGAGCAGTGCCTGGTGGTGTGGGGTTGGTTGTCTTTCCAAGCATTTCTACCAAAGCACAAATGGGTGCTGCTCCCTGCAGGCAGCAGATTCAAGCCAATGTGTGTGTGTCAGCTTTGGGCCTGCTGACTTCTCCTTGAGAAAGGAGGACACCACTGCTTCTTCAAAACAACAAAAAACTTACATAAATAACACATAACAGGTGTCACTGTTTTTACTTCTTGGAGAAGGGCTGAAGATGCTCCCAGTGCTCTGTTAAAATCATGATTCCTGAGTGTGGCTTGTTTAAAGAGAACTGTAAGGGCATAAGCAGGGCCATGCAGTTGAAGGGAAAGAGCATGTGATATTTCCAGAAACCCTCTATTGATATAACCATCCGTGGGCTTTTCAGGAGTTTAATCTGTTAGCTCCATGGGATCTTGGATTTATTTCTGATGTGGTATCTCGAGTTCCTGTGTTCATTGTTCTTGTTGTAGATGCAATACTGTGTTACCATCATGTGAAGTAGCAGTGGGGGAAGGTTAAAGGTGTGATAAACTACTTTGGGAAATTATGCTGATATAAGCCTAATTTATTTTCCTAATATTTCTTCTGTAGCTGTCATTTCAAGGTTTAAACCTGGTATCATGTAGAAGTGGGAAGGAGAGAAAATACTTCAAATTTCTGCTGAAAGAGGTGATAGTAAGACATCAGCTGTGGGCTGTCATCTCTTGCCTGCACACAGCTTTGTTCTGAGCTGCACACTGGAAGCCACATCACCAATTATTAATACCTTCCCTCTGCTGGCAGCAGATTTCTGGATGAAATGAGGTGTCATGTGTTGGATTCAGTGAGATTGTTTTTATTCAATTCAAGGGTCTCTTCCAGCCGGTCACCAGTCCCTGAGGCTGTGGAGGTGGTGTGCCCCACACAGGAGGATGCACTGGAGCAGACTTGCTCCTTCAGCTGGGCATTTCAGTTCTAATCCGAGAGAGATGGATCAAAAGAATCCAGTGGCCGTTGTATATCACAACTAGCAGTAACCACCAGAGTGAACAGAAGCTTTGCTAAGCTTCGTTCTTATGTTGTTGATATGATTTAGTTCTTTAAGGTTTTGGCAACTTTCTTTCAACTGGTCTTGGATTCAGTGAAACCTTTTTCTCCTCCTCCTCCCCAAAGCTCTGTCAGGATAGCTTTTGTTTTACTTGGAAGAAAGTGTGAACTGACAGGGTCTTCATATTTTTTTCCTAAAAGTGGTTTGTATTTGGCCTTACATGGCTCTTTTTCAGAAGAGTAGCATATGCTTAATAATTCTGCTGCCTCGAAGAGTGAAGTTGAGACCTGGACATAAGCCAGTTGTTCCCAGTAGTTTTGGATTACTTAGATGCCCTGCTTCCCCTCTGTAGGAAAGCAGGCAATTCACATCTGGCAAAGGAATGAGGAGGATGAGAGTAATAAATGTATGATACTGATGCTTTGCTCCTCCCTTTCCTGCAGCTTATTATCTTGTCAGTGTCTCGGTGTTTAAAAATCCTCCACTGGCATTTCAGAGATGTGAAAAGGAGGAAAATGCAAACTGTTTATCAGTTTATTCTTTGTTATTGAAGACTGGATCTCAGTATCTCAGTGCCTATATGAAGAGTTGGGGTGAATATTAAAGTTTAAGGGGAAAACAAGGTGATTTTCGCTCTCGGATAACCTGGCACAGAAAGGTGTGTTTTGGCTGAAACAAGAACGTAACAGATATCAAAGATTTGCTTGGTTCAGGTGTGTTTTCTGCTTTTACAGTTGAACTGCCCTTCTGAAAACATCATCTGTGAGTAACTGCCTTGGCTGCAGTGGAAAACTTGTATTTGCAGTGATCACCTTCAAACAGTTTAATGTACTCTTGTCCTCACTCCAAACACCTCTGTTCATCTGTGGGCAGCAGGCACTGAGGCAGAAGCTGCTGGTTTTATGTGGGAAGGAAGATGTCTTCTCCAAACGAAGAGTTCAGAATCAGGTTAGCATAAAAATTCATAAATAGCTGCAATAATCCACCCACAGGAAATGGCTTTATATGCTTCCCCAAACTAATCTTGCATTGAAGCTGGGAGAAAACAACACAGTGAAATGGAGAAGACTTGATAAATCTGTAAAATAATCCAAAGCCTGAATTGAAGGACAATCTAGCTCATGTGAGATTAAAGGATTATTTCACTCCAGAAAAGATTGCAGGCAGAGGCAGGGAGAAGAATTTTTCTAAATTTTTTTTTTTTAGCATAAAAAAAGGCTTGGATACAAGTGAGTTGCTTTTTAATTAAAGCCGAAAATGTTTGTGTGTCCAGTGCTTAATAATGAAAGCGAGTAAAATCAAATTTTTAATCCTTTTTTGAGATGTGGTCTCAAGCCTGTGTTGCTGAGGGATGAGTGTGGCCTCTCTTTTGAGAGGCACTGAATGTAAATTAAGCAACTGGTTTAGGAAAATAGATGCTTTTATGACTTCAAATAGTTACAAGTCAAGAAGAAATATTTGCCAGTGGTGGGGGGATCATGTCCCAAGTGCTTCTGCCTTTGCTGGGCACAAATATCCTGGTTTCTGTGTTGCTCTCAAGACCTGAACGCTCACGGACTACCGATGGACCCAATATACAGGAGAAAAACTGCAAGTAATTCTTATTCCAAGAGAAATGGTTTGAAATCTGAAACACTAATAAAAAAGTTCTCATCTGAAAAATCTGTGGAGTGTCAGATGAGCTTGGTTTTTAAATCTGAATTTAAAGGACACAGAGGCTATTTCTTATGAGTCAGACCCATCTCTTAGAGATTCAGTAGCTTTGATCTCTCACTCAAAACAAATTAAGTACCCTGGTTGTTGCCAGTCCTCTGTGTCATTGAGCAGAGCTAATTTTTTTTTCCCCTGAAATTTACTTCCAAAATATGCTTGTTATAAAATCTTGATGCAAATACATTTTTCTTCTTTCTAAGATTGCTTAAATTAAATACACTCCGAGGGATGTTGCTGTGTTAGCAGGACACTGTCTGAAGGCTGGCTCTTCAGAAGTGCTGATCCTCTCCCTGGATGTTCACAGGACCTTCACCTTCCATTTTCCTTCAATGGGAAGGAATACTAAACACCTCCCACAATTTGTTTTCACAAGCAGACTTCGAAGACTAATATAAATTGTTATTCAGCTATTGGATACCAGCAGCTGAGCTCATTTAGGTGAGTGAGTGATTTGCATCCTCTCAGAGGCAAGGGACGGATATGGGAAGTCTTTGAAGTCTCTGTGGTTGGGGAAGACCTCCGGCCATTTGGGGTTCTAACCTCTGTATTGTGCAGTTGCTGTCATGGTGCACGCTTGGACGTTCTGTTGTAGCTCATCCTGACTGGCTGTGTTTTATTCTGTGGTGGAGCTGGGAGTCTCCTGACTCCTTTTGCTGTGCTGGCCCAGCCCCAGGGGTCGGGGAGCTCTGCACCAAGGAAGCTGCACAGAAGCCATCAGCCATTCCTTTCTAGGAACGTGCAGGATCTGATGTAAGTGCCTTCAGTTTAGCTTTGGCTGATCAGCTGTCAAGACTAAAGCAACAGCAACGTGTGATGAAACATTTTTAGTCAGAGGGCTTTAAATGGAAAGACTCAGTTGCAAAGGCCTTGTGTGCCTTGTGTCTCCACTCTGTGTGGATGAAACTGGCAGAGCCTGTGGCTCATCTTCATAGCTAGGATTGATTTAATACAAAGGACAACCTTTTCTGTGCCCCAGGGTCCCTTTGATCACTGTGGTGCTGGTACTGACCATGCTGCTCGCTCTGGCAAATACTGGATGGTACTGGAATTTTCGGGTGTGCTTGTGTGGTTTTCCTACTGTAAAAAGCAGAGTGAGCACTGCAAGTGATCGCTTGTTGCTGTGCTGAGTACCACAGGAGGAGATTTGTGCATTACGCCAAAGTTGCTCCTATGATTTAGCGAAAGGGTTGGTAAACTGTAATTGAGGTATCTGCAGAAAGTGAGGTGGAAGGAGAGGTGGCAGCTGAGAATGATAGAATGGTTTGGTTGGAAGGGACCTTGAAGTTCATCTGGTTCCAACCCTGCTGCCAGGTCAGGTTGTTCACAGCCCCATCCAGCCTGGCCTTGAACACTGCCAGGGATGGGGCAGCCACAGCTTCTCTGGACACCCGGGCCAGGGCCTCACCACCCTCATTTTATAATTAGGGGAGGGTAGCTGGGCAATACTGATTTTGAATTTTCTAACTAACCACTTCCTTCTTGTAGTGCTTTGGGCTGCTAAATAGAAAAAATTCTTTACTTTTCAAGTATCCTCAGTGGCAGATATCTGAATGGTGGCTGAAGAGAGCTGGTGGGACTCTGAGCTCTCATGCCCTGCACTAGAGCACAAAGTGTTTGTTTAGCCACAAAACTTCTTGAGCAGATCTCTGTGTGGGGACCCTGATGAGGCCAGGCTAGGGCTGGCATTTGTCCTTCTGCAGGCATTGCCATGTGTTCCTGATCCATGTGACCCCACAGTGACCTTGGGTGAATGTGCAAAACCTGCGTTGAGGGGTTTGTGGGGCTTCCTGACTCAGAGCTGTACAGCAACACTGACCAAGATGTTCCTGTCCAGCCACATGGGAGCTAAGTGTGTTGTAGGAACAATAATAAAAGTTTGTGGAATTTGAAGCATCTTACAAAGTAAACTCGGGAAAAGTCATGGCGTTGAATTAGAGAAAGGGATAGTTCTGAGTCTTCACTCACTAACTCAGCCTGGTGTGAAATATTCTATGCAAATAGGCTTTGTGAGAATTCACCGTAGAGTTTGCCTTCAAAGCCATTGAGATGGTGAGGAGCTACAGACCCGATTTAAAATGTCGGGGGTAGCACATCTTGTTTTAATCTGAGCACACATAAGGAGCTATCGTTTCTGTTAGAAATCACTCCCCATTTTATTTTAAACCAAAACCCACCTTAATTATATATTTGATCTCCGAGGTTAAGGCTGTGACCACTGGAGTAAGGCTGCTCCTTGCAGGCATTCGTTTGCTGCATAAAGTGTTAGTTGCTGTGAAAGCTTCATGCCTTGTTCTACCATGAGATGAGACTTACCTCCTCACTTAGTCTAAACTGCCAGCTCTTGCTGAGAATGCTTTCAGAGCATGCAGAACGTGTGTAGCTGGCTTGGGTGCCATCTCGAAGCCATTAAATTACAATTTGTGCATGAGGAGGGCAGCCCAGCTCCCTTTGAGTGTGCTTGGTGAGAGCAGGGATCTGCTCTGGGGGTCCCGAGTGCAGCTGCTGAGGTGGAGGGGCACTGGCAGCGTGTTGGGGCAAAACCCAGTATGGGAGGAGGAGAAGCTGTTCTTGCCAGACAGGTTCATGCTTGAACTCTCGCTGCATAAGTTCTCCCATGAGCCTTTCAATCCTGCAGCTGCAGTTTGGAGTTGTAAACTGTGGTTAGTGGTGGGAGTTAAGGGGTTTTTTTCTCCTGTAAAAGGTAGGTAGGGCTACTCTAGTGCAAGCCCTTCCTGTGGAAGTTTGTTTCACTCATTGCATTAGTTTAGAGAAAGGGCTCCCAAGCTTAATTTACCTGGGTGCCCCTTGGATGCTAAGGCAGCATTTTTATGATGCAGTTTACTTGTACTTCTTGGCCATGTTTGGGAAGAAAGTGGGCTCTGAAATTGCTGCTTTTAGGGAAAACCATAAGAAGTTACAGCAGGGCATCTTTGAAAACACACCATCACTGGCCATGCTTGTTAAAGAGGGCAGAGCTCTTAAGCCTGCAACTCCAGGTCAAACTTGACAAGTGTCAGTCTGTAAATCCATGGGCCATCTGTAGTCTTCAGTGGACCTCTTAAAAACCATCAGTCCCTAAGTTCTTCCTTGTACCCACACAGTGGAGTGGAGAAACTGTGGGTTCAGAAACTCACAAACTTCTGCATTTGTTGTGTGTTTATTGTGGGTGAATTTTTTTTATAAATTGAAAAGAAAATGCTGTCTTCATAAATTAACATGTCAAATAGGAAAGAAAAATCTGAAGAGGCAGAAGTAATGTTTTTTCTTGAGCTGTTTGATATATTAGTGCTCTGCAAAATCTTTTAGCATATGCTTAGAAAAACCAGTGGAGCAAACTTCTGAGGATCTTTTTAAGTAAAGCTAGAAAACTACTTCTGCCTCCTTTGAGATCAATGGAGAGGGGGATTTTCTGCTATGAATAAACAGGAGTAGAAGTGCAAGTGTCCTATTTTTCCTGCACAGAGCCAAGAGCACATCTATGGTGCAGTCACTGTGCAAGATCGTATCCCTTGTAGGTTCAGCCAAGCTGTTGTTACTTGATCTGAGGAACTGCTGTGTCCATACTTTTTGGGACGGGTTCCCCGATTACTGGTGGTCAGTCAGGCAGTTCTCTGTCCCCTGGGCTATTACATGGCTAACTCAGAGCCTCTGTGACTGCATACTGGAAAGGCCCCGTGCTGCACCTTTGGCCTTGCAGAGTGTCCCTTAGCAGGGTGAGCTGAGCATGAGTTATTCCACCTTGCTGTGCCCTTGCCCCCCGCTCCGGGTTAAGTCCTGCTTTAGCTCACAGCAGCCATCTGGCTGGCTGGATCTCTCCTGCCAGGGACTCCCTGGCTGCTCCAGAGGCTTGCTGGCGACCTCTGCTCCCTTGCTCTGGTCTCTGCTGTTCAGGTTTCCTTCAGTGCTGGTAGAACTGGTTTCTGTCAGCATTCAATTAGCACCTGGTTCCCCTTATCTGTCCTCCTCAAAAGCCCCTCCAGGGCTGCTGCAGAAGCTTCAGCCCTGAGGCCAGTGGTTTTTAAACTGTCTCTGCTGCTTAATCAAACATGTTTAAGAGGGGCTAAGGAAAAGATACTGATGAAAGTATCTTGGAACAGCATCCCAAATCACTGTTATTTGGGTTGAGGGAGTAAAAATAACAGGGAGGAATAGGATAAGGGGCTTGTCATCAGGTAAGCAAGCGTGACCACTGGGTGCCTCAGTTTAGGTGTCCTGGGGGAGAATGGAGGTGAATATCCCCCCAATTTAAAAAGTAAATAGGAGGCAACTTTTTATTTCTCCATAGTTTCTCATTAATGTTTCCAAAGAGAGAAGCAGGCTTTTTCAATGCTGAGTTTGTGAAGATAAATGAAGACAAATGTTGCAGGAAGTGTTGGTAGAAGTGATTAAAGTTTTCTGTGAAAAATTCCTGTATTCTATTCTGGTGCCCATAGTAATGCTCAGTATATTACTGTAATTTCAGAAATACTCCTTAAAAAAGAAATAGCTTGATTTTTTTTTTCTTGTTTAAGCCTAAGCTGTTATCCTTCTGCCAGTTTGAGCCAGGACTTCAATAAATTATCCAGCATTTACTCCCTGGTGCGTAATGGAGACATGTACTGTATTCCTGACACACCAGGAAGCCCAGATCCTGCCACAGAGTGCAAACCTGGCTCTAGTGAATCTTCACTAACAGGGTTCTCTGCCTTGGCTTAACTGCTGGTTTGTTATCTTTGAGAAGCCATAGCAAAAGCATGCAGGAGTTGAATGGGTGCAGTTTCATTTGCCTCCTGAGAAGGACTTGCTTTATAAATAGCAACATGGAAATATTGTAAAACTTTCAGCTGCTAATAAAGGAGCTTTTCTGTGCAAGTTACAATATAGCACTTATAGCAGCTGGGCAGTATTTGTGCTTTCCCTTGCCTTCCTAGGATGTCAGATGCCCTCGCTGTTTATATTCATCATATATTCAAGTCTAAATGGACTGTAGTCATTGATTCCTACTTTGGACTTCCTGGATTTCATTTCTGACTGCTACTTTTCCACTTTTAGTTTCCAAAAAATACTTACTGCGAGTTTTCTGCTTATACTTACATGCAATTTCCATTCCAAGAAACATTTTCCTTACAGCTTTCTCACAAATTCAACGCTTTGTGAAATCTGCTTTGCTTGTGTCTCGTGGTGCCGCGTGTAACAGCTCTTAACTCCTATTGACGGGATCACGGTGGCAGTAAATCATGGAACGCAGGAACCACGAGCGATCTGGGCACTGCTTCTGGCAGGGCAGTGTGACTGGGACCTTCATTCAGCTGATTATCTTTCTAAAGGAAATTTGATGCAATGTTTCATTCTCTCTCTTTTTAATGGAGTGTTGAGTTACTAGTTCATTTTTTAAACTGAAAAGCCGGGATCCCTACTGGTTTTCATTCTCTCTCTGGTTGCTTGAAGGATAAGATCTTTGCTGTAAACCCCCGGTAGACATTCGGCCTGCTGTGTTCTGCCCTTGGTGGCTTTGTTCCTGGTCTCCAAGACAGTCACTAGGCATGGCTGGATGTGAAAAAGATTAAGTCTTCTCTCCTTTGAGTAGATGGGAGGGCTCCTGCTGGCTCTGGGGCACCTGGGATGTTACCTGCTGGCTCCACAATGTTTCTTCTGGTTCTCTGGGTACTGTGCCTCAAAGGGATGGAAATAGAGGAAGAAAAAACTTAAATGCAGCTGATGCTGTAGCCCACGGAATATTTGGGCAATGCAGGGTTTATTCTTTTAGGTGAAGTTTTCTACAGCTGCAGCAGTGCTCTTCTGCCTTGTCACAGGTCAGAAATAAGAAATATATTAGAAATAAGCTTTGGACTATGTTTAGGGAAGAAAAAAGGGTGCATTATGATGCACTGGACAACCTCAAGCCCTTCCTGACTTCGTTGATGCAGAGTCTTCCAAGATGGCTTTGCCTTAGTGCCCGCTGTTGTTTTTACTATGTCTGTTTTCTCTTCTCCCCCACGACTTGTCTCATTCCCCAAATCATTTTACAGCAGACTTTTCTTAGTCTCAAGTGGCCTTAGCCAAGCTATTTCCTCTCTTTGTGCTTTCGTTTCCCCAGCTGTAAAATGGGGATAATGGGACCTGCTTGCTTTTGTCAGGCACTTAGAGATGTGCTTACGAAATGCGCTATTAAAAGGCTTTCTATGTATAACTGCTATACAAACAGCGGTTGTCCAAGTTTATTTGAATTACTTTATTAAAGTCCAAGGTTCTGAACATCCTTTGTTTTTAGCAGAGGATGTTATTTATGCAGTAAAAATGCCCAAAATGTGAAGCTATTGATCGTTGCTGATAAGTTTATGGATATTAAAGCATTAAATCATCACCACCCATTATCAGCCATTCTGGTGTCTCTGGAAGCTGAAAGTGGTTGTGCATAGCTGGGGCCCTTGATTATCTTGGAGTGATCAATAAAAGGTTTTCAGCAGAAGCTTTTATTGCCACGTGGTTAAAATGTTCTTCCTGTGCATCCTGTACATGATGACTTCAGCTCGAGGAGAAAGAGAACAATCCTTTGCAGGGTAACTGGATTACACAAAGAAATGTAGGCATTATGTTGAGGTAGATATTGCCACTTGGAGTTTTTCCCCTCCATCTGCTGCATTGTCTTAGGCTGGGAAAGTTTTCTTGCCTGTCATGGTGCTTGTTCAGCAAGTTTTGGATTTTTTAAATTACAGCAGGCCAACGGTGTTCAGGGAGGGGAGGAAACAGTTGGAAGCAAAGAGGTAAATTCGGAGCCATAACTGAGCAAAATTGTTTAAAATCTGTGTGTCTTGTTAGCAGAAGTGTGTCTGGTGGCTCTCCAGTGTCTGGTGCCTCGTGAACCTGTCCGGGAAAGGAAATGCAGAGCCCAGTCTGAAAGCACCAGTGCTGAAACGGGTGCTTGGCGTTGTCTGGAGGAGAGCTTTGTGCCCACCATCTTCTACTGCTCCCCTCTGAAGTCATGTGGGGCTCTGCCCTGCTAAAATGCTGACGCTGGAGTTCCAGCCTTGAAATACCTCGAAACGTTCCTGTGAATTTAGCATTTTGTTGGGCACTGAGAGTACAGTGTGCAGTGTGTCTTTGTGAGCAGCTCAACAGCAGCTTTCACTTTGTTTTGCAGACAGTTTCCATCCTGGAGCAGAGGCTGACGCTCACTGAAGACAAGCTGAAGGAATGTCTTGAGAATCAGCAGAAAATCATTCAGAACAAAACGAACTGATTTCCTGAGATCAGACAGGAGCTGAAAGCATTGGGAGGTTTGAGGTTGTTTGTGTTCCTAACAGACTGTGTGTGACTTGTTTTAACAATTTTGAGCACAATCTATTTTTCAATTGGAATGTATAGTTATTGTATCTGTAAATAGCTTTGTTACTTTACTAAAATAAAAGCAATATTTTATTCGTAAGCGTGGGTAACAATTGTGATCTCATGTGCTTTCCAGAGGTACAGCAGCCAGCATGTGGACTGAGTACTAACCAGGAAGGTCACATCTCTCCTGCCTCTGGTCCTGCTAAGTCAGTTTAAAAGTGTGTAAGCAACTTGGAGTTGCCAGGTGCCTGGCCCAGGCTGTGTTAGGCTTTGTTGCTGAGGTGTGTGCTGGCTGCAGGTGAGAAGCAAAGTGCTCTCGGGATCTTTGGGGCAGTGGTGTTCCACCTCTGGTCTAGGACCATATTGAGCAGGTGAGGTCCTGTGCAACTGGCACCTGGAAGGGTTTGTCTCAGCTGAGTGCCACATGGCAAATCTGACACAGCAGTTGAGAGCCTGGATGATATTTGTGCAGAGGTGATTAAATGTGACACATTTAGCCTGCTCCCGTGTGCGATACAGGATAAATGATTGAGGCTGGAACAGAGGCCCCAGTGTGTCAGATGCAGGGTGATTTCCAAGGGGATTTTGCTTCATCTTTGCTTCTTAAATTAAAGGCAGGGCAAAGGGAGAGGAAGGCAACTAAGCAGTGGAATGTTTTCTCCGTCATGGAACTCCCGTCTTCTCATAGGGGACTGCCTTTAATTTTCAGTCATTTTGCAGATGTTTTCACAGTCGAGTAGCTCATCACTGGCACCCTCCTCCCCTCATCGCTCCTCCTGACTTTTTTGGGGCTTGAGCAGGTGTTCAGTATGTAGCTGCACAAGAATTTGGACTTCTGGGAGATCCTGTCTCCAACACCTCTTCTGCTAACACATACTGGAGGTCTCCTTTCTTGCAATAAACTCTGACCCACATTCCTGGAGAAATGAGCTGCAGGAACTTGAACACCTCACTGGTTAATGTAACCCTCCTCACCACTATCTGTCTGATCTCTGCAGACAGGGAGGCTGCCTCAGTCCCTGCCCTTGGTGGTACCTCGTGCCACCAGCACCTGCCAGCCTTGCACAGCTTCCAGGGCCTCCATCTCCACACGTGTTGTGGCGCTCTGGATGCTTGCCTGAGGATGGGCTGGCATCCTTACTTCACATGGGGTTTAGCTGGTTTTAAGGCCAGGCCGTGTGGGTTTGGCTTTGGGATGGTTTTTGGTGTTGCACCTGTTTCTGTTACAGGCTGTGTTGGCTGGGACAGCACCTTGGGGTGTTAATGCTCCTCATCCCACCTGGGGGGAGCTGCCTGTGTTTTCCTGCCAGCACTAAGAAGCTTCTGGTCTCCTTTCATCCTGGTTCTTTGTACATTTCTAAGAACCCCTCGCTGGCATGATCACAATATTTCACTCCTTCATTTGTGGGAGGCTGAGAGCTTTCTCATTTCCATGCTTGGTTGATGATGAGTTTCTCTCTGCTCTGCCACAGACTTTGTTTTCTGTTTCCAGGCTCTGAGTCTGATAAATCATTACTTTCCCTTAATGGAATCAATTTAGTGGTGATATTCTGTGCTCTTGCTCTAAGCTTTCAGTGGCTTTTTGCTGAGAGACTGACATCATTTTCATTGAAATGAGCTTGTGTGGTGATGCAGATGGGTGGGGAGGAGGGGACTCAAAGGTGCTGTGGCAAATTTGCTGTTAGAAAAAGGCTGTTCCTGCCCTGGTCTGCCACTGAACTGATGACAAAAATCAGTTGCAAGAGCCTAAACCTTCAACTTGATCCTCAGTGTTGTGGACCGGCCTTTGGGATTGGAGTGTGGAGGGGAAAATCGAAGCATTCCAACAACAGTTTTTAAGCTCAGTTGGTCAGAGCACGGTGCTGGTGATGCCAGGGTTGTGGATTTGATCCCTGTATGGGCCATTCACTTAAGAGTTGGATTCAATGATCCTTGTGGGTCCCTTCCAACTCAGAATCTTCTGTGATTTACTTTAAAAATAGCCTTTGCATCCTTTTAATGCGTAGTTTCTAATGCCTTAGAGACCACAGAAGCAATTTGTGTGGGGTATTTTAGACAGGATGACAGTACAACCGACACATTTGATGTGTTCTTACAGGTGTCCACATTTGGGCATGTTTGATACAGATGCTTTTCCTTTTCAGATGTTCTGAGTGAACCCATCTCAAAGATGTAATTGTGCTTCTAAAACAGATGAAGTGCTCAAGTGCTGAGGACAAGTGGGATGGAGGGTGTTGTGTTTTAACCCCCTTTGGCAGCTAATCCCCACACAGCCCCTCAGTCACTCACCCCAAGTGGGATAGGGAAGAGAATCAGAAAAGTAAAAGTAAAAGAACTTATGGGCTGAGATAAAGACAGCTGATCAGGTAAAGTAAAACGTGGAATTCATTCACCACTTCCCATGGGCAGGCAGGTGTTCAGCCATCCCCAGGACAGCAGGGCTCTGTCACCTGTAGCGATGACTTGGGAAGACAAATGCCATTGCTCTGTTTGTCCCCCCTTTCTCCTTCTTTCCCCAGCTTTATATGGTGAGCATGGTGCCTGGGATATCCCTTGGGTCAGGCAGGCTCAGCTGTCCTGGTCGTCCCCTCCCAACTCCTTGTCCCCCAGCCTCCTCTCTTGGGGTGGGGTGAGCAGCAGAAGAGGCCTTGACTCTGTGTAAGCACTGCTCAGCAACAACTAAAGCATCCCTGAATTATCAGCTCTGTTACCAGCACAAATCTGAAACAGCACTATAGGAGCTACTGGGAAAAAAATTAACTCTATTCCAACCCAAAGCAGCAGATCGGGAAAATTGCTTTTCTGGTCTTAACTTCTTGTTCCATGTTGCTGTAGCGGTAACCCAGGATGGGTGGGTGTGGGGAGTCAGGAGGAGAGGGAATCTAACAATCTCTGTGTGATTTAGGTGGCAAGAAAGGTAAGATGAAAAGATTCTGACAGTGTTATCTACCTTCCTTGTCTTAAATCTCAGCAACTTCATTCTCTCCCTTACAACCCTCTTACCTGGAGTAGGACTTAAACTATACCAGCACTTCTGAAGGCTGGCTATTGCTTGAGAGGCAGGCAAGGTTTGGAAATTACAAGATTTACATTTTAATCCTTGTGCTTAAAGATTGAGCAACAACCTCAAAAAAAAAAACCAACAAAAAAACTTGAGGAGCCCAAATCCTATTGCCTGTCTTGTCCTGAGGCTCCATGCTTTATCCACTAAGCGCCACAGTTTTTGAGTGCTGAAGAGAGAGTAGCTGCTAGAGTGAGTTAAACCCACTTTCGTTTTTACACTCATGATCTTTTATTTTTTTTAAGTGGGCACATCTGCAGTGTCCCATTTGTGAAGCTGTTAACTCGGGGAGCAGTGGAGCAGCCAAGTGAGGAGCAGCCTGTGGTTTGTCCTTGGGCTGACATGGCCTCTGTGCTGCTCGAGGACAAATCCTGCCTTGAAAACCTCTTGTGGTGAGCTCTGTGCAGGGGGAGGCTACGAAGAGTTAAGGATTTTGTTTTGGATCTCCAAGGCAAGGTGGAAGCCAAGTTCTTAAAAAAGTAGTTTAATTTGTTGCCATTACATTTGCCAGACATATGACCTCACTAAACTTTCAGCAAGGGTTCTTTGTGCCGAGATTGGCCCCTGGGGAGCCCAGTGCTGCTGCAAATGGCTTTTTGGCTGCTGCGAGTATGGAGCATGTTAAACATAACCGTGATCTGTGAAAAAGTAAGAATCTTCAAGCACTGCCCACTTTCCTTCCTGTCTGGGAGCTGGAATTGGACAGATGCGGCAGCAGAGCTCATTACTGAACAGGCAGAAACAGCAGAGCTCTGTGGTACTGACTCTCCTGGCCGGGAAGTGCAATGGCCAGGAGCATCCTCTGCCCACGGGCTCGTGAGTCCGCCAGCTAACTAGGAAATAAAATCCAACTATGATCTAAGGAGCTGGGCTAAAACTAGCCAGCCTCGTGGTACAAATCACTTATTATATAACCTCTTTAAAGAGCTGCTTTTGAACGAAATGTTTTTTGAAACACGAGTGAGTAGGAGGGGAGGGAAGCGAATCGTTTTACAAAGGTTTGTCACTCTGACGTGAGAGCGGGGCTGTGTTTCTTCTCTTGCTTTTAGAAACGGTTGGTCTGCAAGTGCTTCTCAAGTGGCAGGACCTGATCACCCATAGTTTTGGAAAGGAAATAAGCTGGGAAAGAAGATTCTCTTATTGATACTCCTCTGCGTATTTGACCTGGATTTAGTGTGCTATAGGAAATTTTACGTGTGTCTCGGGGAAAGCTGGGGTCTATTTGTAGCTCTGCAATAGAACTGTCACTGCAGGCAGACATCACTCTTCAGTCCCCCTGTTCTCCTTGTCAGGGGAGATGCCTATAAATTACTTCCTCTGTCGAGGTACAGGTTCCTTGAAAGAAGAGCTTGTCAGAGATTTGAATGTGGGGTGTCAGTGAAGAGAGCGATGGGCTTCCAGGGCACAGGTCTCTGGCATCCCTTACTTTCTCCCTGCCTCCTTGTAGCACAGCAGCCAGTGCTGCTGGTGAAGGGGTGCTGAGAGCCTTTGTGCTGCACTGCCCAAGTGGTGGCTGTCACCTTGGGTGGAGTTTGAAGTTATCTGGTATCACTTCTGAGCAAAGGTGGGGGTACATGGTGAAACCAGCAAGCTGGGAGAGGCTGCTGTGGGGTGGTTTCTGGTGGGGGATGAGCATCATGAACACCTGGAGATGTTCTGGCAGAGGGTCATTGTCTGCTTAGCTGCAGCTGAGACAGGCCAGGTGACCACTGCTCGAGGCCAGGAATTTGCCATCTGCAAGGAAATCTTTCCCTAGTGACCACCTTTAGATTTCTTTATACTCACTCCAGCCCTTCCTCCCTGATAATGCAATACAGCTGGAAATGCACCATTCTGTTGTCACAAAAATGCTAGGCTTGAATCAGTGCCGTGACCCAGTGCCAAAAACCCGTCACCTCTGTTCTCCCTCGCTGTTTCTGCTCCCTGCAGGCACCTTCCATGCAGCTCATAACTCACTGCTGCCTTCCAGAGACCAGGCAAGCTGAGGATACAGAGGTGCTCTGCATGGCACAAGGATTTTTCTGCAAATCTCCGGTGGGGAATGCTACTGAGGCTGATCCTGCTTACTCTGACAGCTTGTGGCTGTGTGGAGCATGTGCCACTGGTGGTAGCTGTTCTTGCAGCTGGTGACTGAAAGGGTTAAGCTAAGCAGCTGCCTGGATGGAGCTCCTGCATGGCCTTGATTCCCTCTGGGGTGGCTGCTCTTGGCAATGATTCCCTCCTCACGTTTTCACAGCCAGAGCTGAGCTTTGGTGTGCAGATCTTCCAACTGGAGGAAGGACTTCCGTCTGTTTCAGCTGAAATGAGCACTCGGAGTGTGCTGGGCACCACGAGGTCCTGCTGGCAGCATGGTGTGGGCAGGGGCTGAGGGGGTCACTGCTTTTCCCCTCGTGTGAATCCACTCTGCCACACGTAGATGCCGTAACAGCCACAAAGGCTGTGCCTGTCTCCTGTTACACTTGGTCCGTGTGGTGAAGCAGGCGCTTTGTGCTATCCAGGGTTGACTGGGATGGTTTTTGTCCTGTGAAAGCCCAGGAATATCCTTTTTCTTTTGTTCTTCTAGGCTGTGGTTACTTCAGAAGACATTGTTCTTTTCATCCTGGGAGCGGTAGCTGTTGATTTCTGTGTCAGAGTCTTCTGATGCAGGCCTGCGGCTGGAAAAGTTTCTCATTCTGTGTTGGGTTCCCTAGGCCAGGAGCTTTTTCCAGGAGTTAGGGATGAAGATTTTGGCTTTTGGCACTTGTCCCTCGTGGACATCAGTCAGTAAGAACCAAGACAGGGGTAGCTGTGGTGTTGCAGAAACTGCTGAGTGCTCCTGGAGTAAGAAAGGCAGGCTTCAAGACTCCTGTTTGTGGAGCAAGACCCCCAAGGTGACCTGTTTGAATATGGCCCTATCTATGTGCTGTTAAGTTAATTAACAAATAACTCTAATGCCACTTGATCTCCTACTTAAAAATCAATGCTCGCCTGCTGGGCTATTTTTTTCTTTGTAGCTCCTGTTTGTTTCCTAAGGGAGAGATTATTTGACCTGTGTGTTTGTGTGATGTGTTTCTTTCTTTTACTCTATTATTTATGAAATCAATAGATCTTAAAAAGGAACACTTACCACAAAGTGTCTGGAGCAAGGTGTGCTGAGGAGAAAGTGAAAACCTGCCCGCTGGCATGGCCTTTCCCATCAGCCCAGTGTCTTTGCTGGAGAGAAGAGGAGCTCACCTGAGCACAAAGGGGTGGATTGTCCATGAAAACACCTCGACAGCAGCCCAGGTGATGGGGGCAGAAGCAGAAATTCTTGTCTGAGTACCTGCAGGTCATGCAGTGAAGCAGGGCCAGAAATAAAGGTGGGTGGGCCACGGGATGGGTGTTCTAAATTCACCAGCCCATGTGGGAGATGGGAGGTATGTCCAGGTTCTGTGCTGCAGAGTATGCCCAAAATTCTTAGGATACCTTTAAAGAGGGGCTGTTGGTGGTGTTGAGCAGGCTCAGAGTGCTCTGGAGAAGTTGTGGTGAGGGCAAGAAACAAAGCTGAGCAAGTTTCTGTGTCTGCTCCCTTTTCCCACCCTTGGATAGCAGTGGTTGGTTTCCTGGTTTCCCTGTTTCCCTGTGCTCCCTGCCCGTGGCTCAGCAGAGCATTTTGGAGGTTATGTTCTTTGCTGCAATTCCCCCACTCTGCCTCTCCTCACTGTGTGCTGCCTTCATTGCCAGCTCTCACAGGAGAAGTGAAGATGAAAGAGAGCAGAGATGATTATATTTAATGGCAATGAAAATTGGTGTGGTGATTGAGGGGCTGTTTTCCTTCCTGCTCTCCCACCTACTGAAGTTGGGAGGCAGCTTTGAAATCTCACATGGTCATCTGGCCAGCCCTGTGCTGGGCTCCACTGTGGCACCAGAGGGGAGGGGAAAGCCAGGTTGCATCCGTGTTACCTCGGTTTTCCAGCCTGGCCCTGGAAGACAGGAAAGTAGATTCTTTTTTCCCCCTCACTTAAATGAAAAGCCCCTTTGCCCCCTTCTGCAAGTGCCTGTGCCCTGGCTCCAGCGGGTTGGCTCGCCTGCCTTTTGGATGCAAATACTTGCTAATTTACAAGCTGGGAAAAGAGCAGCAGAAAACTAATGAAGGTCAGTTGAAGTCCTCTTTCCTTAATCCACCCCAGCAGTTCACAGTCTGGATCAAAGAGCTGTGGGATCAGCTGCCACTCATCCTGCAACAAGCTGCTCTGGCCCTGTCCTGGGAGCCCAGGCTTTGGGAGAAGTTGCTGGAGGTGGAGAGGTGCTGAAATGCCAAATGGTAGATCTCCAGCAGACACTGGAAAAGGCTTTCCACTGTCTTCAAGACTGACGTGAAATGGACCCTGTGGTATCTAAGGTGTTCAGAGAGCTCAAGGCGGAGTGAGTGGCAAAGGGACTGGGACTCTGGCACCATGGTTGGAGCCGGTGTGTCTGTCTGTCTGTCTGTCTGTCTGCAGTGAGGGGCAAGGCAGTGCAGCCACCAAGCCCAGGAGCAAGTGCATGCTGTGGCCTTGGCAGACACCTCTTCAAAAGCATGACTGTGATTCCTATCCCAGAATTTATTTAATGTCTTGGATCCCCTTCTTACCCTTCATCAGCTTCCCACCACCCTGGACCGAACGCCGCTCACTGCAAGCATCTTCCCCCAGCCTCTGCAGCCAGAGTGCAGGATTTGGCAGTGAACCAGCTTTATTCCTGATGTGTGGCATACTTACCTCTCCTGTGGCAACCAGTAACCCGCCTCCGTCCTCCTGAAACCCTCCTGCCTGCACAGACCGGTGAGACTTTCCTTTCCTGCCCACCAGGGAGATGCTGGATCTGGCTCCACCTCCCCCCCAGGTATTTCTGCTTTCCCCAAGACATGAATCACCCCAGGACTTTTGATGAGCTGTGGCTTTTGGAATGTGCAGAGCTACCCTCTGTTGACCACTCCTCTTCCTAGAATCCCTTTGCCTTTTTCCTGCTAAGCAATCTTTATTTTCATCCAGTGAGAAATTTTATGTGATTTAACTATTTAATTAAGGTTTTTTCCTTTCTTGCTGTTGCTCACTGTTAAGCTGCGTGGAAATTGTTCTTAAGAACATTTGCATCAGTTCCTCTGAAGTCAGTTCCTTGGCAAACTTAGCAGTGCTGCTCTAATCCATCCACATCTATCTGCACCACTTGAACTAATAACTCCGCTGACATCCCTGAGGTTAGTTAAAACGAGCCCCTGTGGCTAAACAGAAGGGGTTTTGGAAGGGATTTAACCCTTTGCCTTCCCAGTTGCACAGATTGAGTAGTGAAGTCCCAGCTGGCTGCCTGGGAGCTTTGCCTCACTAGAGGGGAGATCAGGTACCTACGTGAAGATTGCTCAGAGCTGGCGTTGGGGCCAGGTGGTTCAGGAGGCCCCTTCCAAGGTTATCAGCTCTGATGAAGTGTCCAAATGCAAAACACGTGCGTGCAGAGACACAGCAGTGAAATTGTTCTTGACTCAACACAGCATCTTTGCAATCATTTACAGGACTGTTGTGCTGGAGAGGCTCTGATGCCTCCTTTCCTCTCAGTCACAATGCTGTTTTTCCTTTTTCCTAAGCCTTTTCTTTGCTTGAATTTTCATCCTGCCTGGATATAAAGCTGCCTTGTGGCCTTGCAGGATATGTTGCATGTTGTCCCTGCAGCTGGTGGTGTTCAAATGGGTCCTGTCACATCTGAAAAACAGATGGGCTGGTGGTGCAAAGTGTGGAAGATGGTTTTTCCAGGAGGCTTTGTGTGGGGCTGTGTTTAATTTTGTGGTCTTTGTTCTCATGCAGGGATGAAGTCCATCAGGTGCTATAGACTCTGGCTCAGAGTGATGACATGCCCTTGGAAACCTCTCATCAACCTCTAGCATGACAGCCAGGTAAAGCCAGGAAAACATGTCAGGAATGCTAAGGAAAGCAATGGACGTGAACATTTAAGAGGAAAAACATGGCTACAGCCCCCTGAAAAGCTCAGCAGGGACTATGGGCCCACTCTGATTATTGTTTGCTTCTGCTTTCCTGTAGCCTCTCAAGAAGCCTGGCCTGAGAACTGTGTGCACCGTGTTTCTCGTCACACCCTGGCAGTCAGGGCTTCTGCAGGCCCCGAAGCTGAGGTCCTGGTTGGTGGGGTTTGCAAAGCCCCTTTCAAAAGGATTTCAGGGCCAGTCCTGTGAGACAACACAGGGCTGGAGGGAAAAACACACACCACTTGTGTGTGCTGGCATGTGTGTGAGTCAAACTACATCCAAGAGTCTGGGACAGTGCTGGAAACAGTCCTTTTCTCCAGATAATAATCCTTCCTGGAGCCCCACCGCATCCCTGCTGGAAGGCTTCCCTGCTCTCCTGTCCTGTCGCATAGATGGGATGTCTCCTAATCCCAGCATCCTTGGGATCTCTGCTGTGAGGAAGGAGAGGTCACACTCCCACCACTCTTCATGGACAGGGATCCTGCCTCACTGGAAGGTGGAGTGACTTGTTTCAGACCGTGGCGCTCACCTGCAGGTGGTCGTGCTGTGACCTCCAGCTGGGCCATGACGAGGCAGGTTTGGCTGATGCTGGCTGGGTGCTGCTGGCAGTGGAAGTACGGCGTGGCTGGAGCATCCAGCTGTTCTGCCACTGTCTCAGCTGGCTTTTGCAGCCTGCGTGGAGCTCAGCTCTGCAGCTGCAGTGGCTGAGCCAAGATCAGCACCTGTGTTTCTGTTTCTTTTGGCCATCCCGTGGGACACTTGTGGCTTTGCCTACTGGAAGGCACCCCAGAGTTTGGGCACTGGATAGGGATGTGGTGTTGCAGTGAAAGTTTGGTTTGGCTCTGGACTCCCTGTCCTGAGCTGGAGCTGGTGAGTCGACCCTGGAGACCTGGGCCTTTTTCTCCACAGATAGGGATAATATTTCTGTGAAAGGGGTGGTGTGGAAGTCAAAACTAAGTGGTACCAGAGTTACTGATGAAAGACCTGCTGGTGTGGAAAGCTACAAGAAGCCCCACTGTGGTGATGTTCTCCCCTCTCTTGTTACAGTCCAGGAGGTGGAAATGTCAGTCAAAACAGAGGCTGCTGAGGGTGAACCAGTCTCTTTGGAGATGGCATCCTGAAGACAGGTCCTCACAGTTGCCTGCATCCCTCACCAGTGTCTGTGCTTGGCTGAGGAAATAGCTCATGGTCGTGTTGAAATGTGTTTGGTTGGGTGACAGCCCAGGTGCAGGGCTCTGGGTGCTGTTTCATTTCCTGTGCATCTCATGGCTCATCTCTCGAGCTCTTTCTCAAGAGGCTTTCTTGTCTCCCACACCAAACCTCCTCCCTTGTTGACTCCTCACAGGTTGGTTTCTACACTTGGATTTCGTGTCTTACTTCTTCCTCTTTGTCTCCTGAGGGTTTCATACTAGCTGTTAGGTTCCCTGGAGACCTCTGAGAAGGAAGGGATCCCTCTCTCCTTTTTTCTTCCCTGCAGACTGCATCTCTTGATAAAAGGCCTTTCTCCCTGTTGTGTTATGCTGAGTGACCAGGAGTGTGTCCCTGCTTCAAGTCCACTTTCTTGGCTCACCCTGAATATGCTCAGAATTTGCTAATAGGATTTGCAGTTCCTGACAACCATATCTTTCCTCAAGCATCAGGTGTGGAACAGGCTTTTGCTGCCACTTTGAGACCGGTTTCCCTGGTGGTGGGCTTCAGGTGCAAATCCCAAACTTAAATGTCCCTTCCCAGCCTCTCACCACTCTCCCATTGCTATGATCATCCAAGGCTGGTGGGAATCTGCCATTCCAAGCAGGATGCTGGGATGGGGGCAGGCAGCAAGGTCCTCTGCCATCAGTGCTGCGTGGCTCGGTGACTTGGCTTGTACAGTGCAAGAGAAAGCATCTCCTGTTGTCCAGCAAATGCCATGCATGGGATGTTCCTGGTAATGTGCAGTGTGAAACCACCTCTCAAACCTGACCCACGGAGCTTGTGCTGATGAGATAAGCCTGTGCTGGATGGGATCTGCCCTGGTTGGTTGTGTTACACCTGCGTTGCACAAAGTGGGTTGCTCAGGCAGTGTTACATCTTTCTCTAACGCGTTTGGGGTGACACCCGCACTTTCACCGTTGCCCAGGGTGGCTCGGGGCACGAGGAGAGGCTGCTGCAATAGGCAGAGGAAGGAGCCAGGAGGTGAGGCTCCCGCTGCTTAGGCTGGCTGCTGTGGAGTAGAAGGATTTCAGACAAAATCTGCACAATTTGGGCGTGCTCAACGCTTCCCCTGAGCTTGTGAGCTTGACCTGCCCCCAGGCAGCTCAGTTCCCCCCACCCCAGTGCTGTGTGGGGCTGTGCAGCTGAAGGGAGCTGGGGAGGTCGGTGTCCTCCCCCAGCCACAGGGGAGGATTAGCTCCCTAAGCCATGCCAAGACAATAAGCTGCAGATCAAAGGCAGATGAGGTTGGCCAAGATGTGTGCACTTCATCTGCCCTTCATCACCCAGTGCTCCTTGGATCCTGCCTGGGGGTCCGTGGGTCATCCAGCGATGTGGGAACAGTGCTTTGGTGGTCTCTGTGTGCAGATTGTGGGGACAGATTAGGCTGCATGGGAGGCATAATCAGGAGATTATCATACCTTCTCTTATCTTAAATGCCATCTCTTATCTAAATGCCCTCAGTTGTGCCTTCTGCAACAAAAGCTTACAGGTTTGAGTAGAAATGAGTTTACCAGGTGGTTGCTGTGGTGTGGCTGGGTGAGCAGCAGATGCCTGGCTGTGAAGGGAAGCTTGCAATGACTTGTCTTTGGTGCATGATGCTTGTGGAAAGCCTCTGGGTTGGCTGACTTCAACTATTTGCTTCCCCTGGACCCCATGCTTTGTGCTGCCCTAGAGAGTGAGGTTTCATGTTGTGAAGCTGAAAATGGCACTCAGAACAGGGTGAATGAAGGGAAGGGGGTGTGGCCCTCCAGCTTCACCCCAGTGTTCTGGAACAGAACATCTGCACTGTTGGGAAACATTTAACTGGTGTAAGGTCTTGTTGAAGGGGCTGGGTTTCACCTCAGCAAGGATGTCCTCAGTCCAGGGTAGATGTCTGCTCTTCTCAAAGCCCATCCAACGTTTCTGCACAAGCTCATTTTGTGTGGGCTGTTTCAGAGGTCTAACAGTTATTAAATCTTACGACCCAGGTCAATAAAACTCCTTCTTGGCTCCCAAGCTGAAGGAGCTGATGTCACTGGAAGCAGTGCTGAGTGTGCCATGCTTATGTACCCTCCATCAGGAACTGAGGTAGGTCTAGAAGAAATGCTGACTGCCTTTCTTGAGGTGCTTGAGAGCTGAGGTAGAGCTGACAGCTCTTGGAAATGTGTCATACCTGTTGCAGGTGTTAAGGAAGCGTTTGAAGTGCGTGCTACACGCAAAACTTTCGCTCTGCCCAGGACCCAGGTGGGTTGTGAGCCTGCCAGGGTACACAGTCGCTGGGCAAGGGTGGACAAGTACCTTGGTGGAAATAGTTACACTACTGCATTCTCTGATTAGTTGTCTTTCCTAATTTCCCCCCCAAGTTTTGACATGTGTGGGTAGAAAAACAACTGTGAATCTTTTCCCATAAAAAGTGCCTTTGTTTTCCAGCAGACTCCAGATCCGATGGAAATGTTTTGGGGTGGGGGGTTTAATTGCCCTTAGCATAAACTCATTTTGCAATGCAGGTATAAGGTGTAATGGCCACAGTCAGTTACCAGGAACTTGGAGCTTCATTGCTCTTCTAGAGGTAATTCTGATTTCTTTTCTCTGTCACGTAGATGCCATAGATGTTTCCATACACTCAGAGTCGTGTTGTGGAGGAGGAATCAAGCAGCAATTTTCTGGTTTTCATTCACATTTAGAGACCTCTGGGGTCTTTGAAGGAAAAAAAATGACAAATTTTTTTCTATGACAGAGAGAAAATTTATTGTCCTGTTTGAAATTGCTTGTTTCTTACTGCTTAGTTGTTTGTAGCCTTCCAAAGGACAAGTGGTTATTACTTTCTTGCTATTGTTGAAATATAATAGACTTCTCGTTGGGTAGCATTGGGGAAAATTTTCTTTACCAAAGGTGGAAATTTTGGGAGTCAGTTTAGTGCTTCAGAGGGAGTCATTCTGCAAAATCAGCAAGATGGCATTTGCTGCCAGCCAGCATCTACTGACTTGCTGTGAGTGAAGTTGGGTGAAAGGTTTGGGTGAACAGCAAATTTGCAGAAAAATGTCACTTCCTTTACCCCTGAGCCCATCACAGATTTAGCCTGGCTTTGATCAGGGCGGTGCTGGGATTTTTGCTGCTCCCCTGTGCTCAAAGCACTCCTTTGGAATTGCATCCAGGTGCAACTTCCTCTTGCTTCCAGCAAGATCTGCATCCATTTTGCCCAGTTCCTAAATCCTACTCATCTTGTTTTATTCAGCATTTTTTCAGTCAAGTAAGAAGCTGCTCAGTTTGTCCTGTGTTGAAGCTTGTGAAGATGGGGGAAGATAAACCCTTGAATGATCGAGGCATTAGGACACCAGAGCTAATTTCTAAGATGTCAGGAAAGAAAAGGCTCCCTAAATCACCTACCCTGGCTTGGCAAGCTCTTGCTGTGATGTTACCTGCTTGGCTAGTGACACCTGCACGCTGCCCCTCTGGCCTTGGATGACAAAGTGACTCGTTGACGTTCGTGGTGTCCCCTTCCAGGTGATGTGGCCCTTCACGACAAGCCTTGGAAGGCTGCTGTGACCCTTGGGTTGGTGAGGAAATCAAGGAGAATTCAGGGACTTTTGTGCCCCTGGAAAATCCTTGCAAATCCTTGCCCTGGACTGAACAGCAAGGGAAAAGTGACCGAATAAATTGGAGACCTCCAGAGCAGAGATGTCTCAGGCATAGCAGCTCTTCAGAGCAGCAAACCAATTGAGCTGGACTCTCCTCCCTCACACACAGACCTTCTGTTTAGACTCTCCAGGGAATAGACCTGACGTCTAATTCCAGAGATCTGGGCTGGAGGACCTGGCACTGGGGACAAATGCAGCGAGGATGTTGTCTCCCCTTCTGGGTGTTGAGATGTGATGATGCAGCCTTGTGTAGGTGTGAAATGTCAGCAGTGAATGTTTACCCAGGGTGCCTGACGTGACGTGCAAGGACCTGCCTGTCATTTGGACCATCTGTTTCTTGCTGTGGAGGTGTCTCTTGCCTTTCCTGGTGTCTTCCTCAGCCTGGTTCTTCTCTTTCCAGTCATGGTCTCTACTGCAGGTGCTGCTCTCTCCCTCTTCCTGGTCTTCCATCCTAAGCATGCTCTGTAGCCTTCTTCCCACCAACATCCTGGTATCGGGTTTGGGTTTGGATTTTTGCGGTGGATTTGGTTCCATGAAGCAGTACCCCTCTTGTGAACTTGTTTTTCTTCATTTAAGTGGTTCTTGCTGTCTCTCCCTCCCCTTGGCATGGAAGGGACGCACTCAGGCTCTGCCTGTCTGACTTGCACTTGCTCAAGCCCTGGGGACTGCAGAGCTTGTCCTGACGTGATCCTGCAGCAGTGGAGAATACCTGTAACACAGGGGAGAGAGCATTCATTGCTGGAGTAACCAGGGAACTGGGAAATGCCTGCCTGACTGCATTAGAGCCCGTATGGTGGCTCTTCCAAAAGACTCTGCTTAGGAAAGCTCTCTTGGTTGTTTCCCCTCCCTATTCAGGGCTTGGCAGCACTGTAGGAGAGTGTCCTTGTGCATCTGTGGGTAATTCTTACCCTGACCCCACAGCTCTGGGTCCCCGGTGCAGGGGGAAGGGACCGTGGGCCCACTGCAGCCTCGTGTCAAGTGGGGTGTAACTGTAGGCAGTTCTGCCTTGCTTCTGGTGTGGGGAAGGGATCATCCCTTTTTCTCCCACCTCCGAGATAGGAGTTTTGTTCTGCTCTGGGCTGCCTTTCTCTAAGGGAAAAGGGGAAGACCCAGGAGGAGCAATCCCAGGAAGATCCGATCCTGTCATTTCACTCCCAGCCCGGTGTAGTGCTGGGCACTGTCTGCCCCAACCACCACCACTGCATTTGGGTGGGCACAGGGTGTTCTGTGCCTTGGCATCTCTCCTCTGGCCATGGCTGGTTCTTGCTTTGTGGTTTCTCCTCCCTGGGCAGGTGATGAATGAAGCAGAGCATTTCCCAGGACATCTCTCCTGGGTAAGCCTCTACGGTGCCGTATTTATTTTGCAGGATTGATGCGTTGTGCACTTTCCTCTCTGGCTGGTTCAAGCAAACACACACAAATAACACTGCTTTTATCTGCCCAGGTCCAGACCCTGCTCAAAGCCTCCTCTTGGCGTGACTCACTCCTGGGCAAGCCCTGGAGAAAATAGATGTGGTAACTCAGTTGCAGATCCCATCCTTTTCTCACGGCCCTGTGGTCAGCTGGCTGTGTCAGATGTGCTCCAGGTGGCTGACAGGAGAGCAAGGTGTTCCGAGCAGGAGCCTTGCATCAGCCAAGTGCCTTCTCCTGCCCCTCCTGCCTGTTCCAGCCCTCTCAGAGGGATCTTCCTGGTTGGCAGGGTACTTGGTCCCACAGCCAATTTGGGACATTTTCTGTCAGCTGTGACACTTGGGCTCTGGTAGAAGTGTTGGTGTAAACTGGGTTCTTGATCCATTGAGTAATTCATGTGAAGTAATTAATAAAAAATGTGCACTGTCACTTTTGTTGATGTCCTGGCCTTTGCTGGTTTCTGCGAGGGTAAATTTTGTTTGCTGAAAATTTTGTTGTTTTTACAGAATGCCTTTTTTTATCATCCTGTTTTCCTTTCTCCTGTTTTGCCTTTCTGTGTCCTCCTTTTTAATCCTTAAGTAAAACCTCATCATAAACTAAAATCCATATTTTAGGAAAAACAACACATAAAAATGAGGGAGGAAGCTGGAATCCAATTTGATGAATAATAAATAATCCTGGACTCAGAACAGCCTCAGCTATTTTTCTCAAAGCAGCCAGTGCACTACTGGCTTGATTTGCTGCTATAAATATTGGCCAGGTTCTTTCAACCCTTGGGAAGGTAAATGAGAGGCCGTTGCCAGGTTTGGTTGGTATTGCATGTCTGGGATGATGAAAGGGCCGGAGGAAGGGGCAGATGTGTAGTTGTGACTGGGGAGCTCAGCCATGCGGGCTGGCAGCTCCGGGTGCAGCACAGAGCCATGTGCTTGATGTGGGATCTCCCTTTGCCACGGCTCCTACCTGCCAACACCAGCCTGGGAGATAACTCAGGCTGGCTCCAGCATGGCAGGATGCTGAAAGCCTTCCTGCCCACACGAAGAGCTGAACCTCGGTGCTGTGGCATTGGGTGCACCCCTGACGTTTCCATGGCTGTCGAGGCTGAGGGGTTCGGAGCACTGACACTCCCCACACAGCCCGGCGTGAGGGAGCAGTTGGACATCAGTGGGCAGGTTGGTGCTGGGATGCCTTTCCTTCCTTCCTTGGGCCTTAGAGGAGCATTTTTGCTTCCTCAAGTCCCACATGTGACAGGTGAAGCTTTGTCCTCTCTCTGTCTTCAGTGAATCAAGTTTTTATTCTGCTTTCCTTCGCAATCTGCATCGTCGTAGGGCCATAGAATGGTTTGGGTTGGAACAGACCTTGAAGATCACTGAGTTCCAACTCCCTGCCGTGGGCAGGGACACCTTTCACTAGACAAGCTTGCCTCAAAGCCCCTGTCCAGTCTGGCCTTGAACGTGGAGCTCTTTGTGCTTGACATGCTGATAACTCCTAAACTCCAGGAGTTGTCTGTCTCTCATCTTTCCATGCTTACAAAGCCCTTGCGGCTGTTCAGCTCCAGGACAGCTGTCCTCCATCCTGCCCCCCAGGGCAGGTTGCTGCAGGATTGAGTGTGGTGCCTTTTGGCACAGCCTGAGCCTTGGATTTGGACTTGTCCCCAGCCCTGCCCAGCACGGGGCTTGAGCACAGACCCAAAGGAGGAGATGAGTACAGCCTTTGTGTGTCTGACTGGAAGCATCTCCTGTTTCCAGCAGCAATTGTGAGGGATGCCAGGAGGTTAGAAGAAGAATCAGGGGCATGTGTAGACCCATCCTTCCCTGGCAGGCAGCCCTTGGCAAGCCATGGTTTAAACTCTGCTTCCCCTGGCAAAGATGGTTTCCATCACGCTTAAGAGAGGATGGCTTCTCCAGGAATTTATAGCCTCTGTTATTATCACAACTTAAGCTTGTCCTCCAGGCTCTGTGGAAATACCCCCAAGGCTGCTGTTACTTTCCTGAGGGGCTGCACCTTGCAGGTTCAGGTCTGAGGAGGGTGCATCAGGCTGGGATATGCCCCGCTTTTCACTGCCAGGACTTTCTGTCTTCTTGTGGTGGCCCGTGTCACACCTGCACAGGGCTGACTTGACTGGCCAAACGACTGAAGAGACCAAGTCCTTGAGCACAGTTACCTGAAGAAAAGGAACATTTGGAGATGTTTTTCCCTTGACTTAAAAACTTCCCAGTGGAGCCAGTGGAGCAGGTGTGTGGATAAGCACACTTTGTGTGACAAAGCAAGAGCTGCACTGCTACCACCATAAGTGTCAAGTGGTCTCTGGTGTACTTGCCATTGGTGCTACCCCGAGGTTCCTGCTCTGAGGGATTTTACTGCTGCTTCTTGGGGGATTTTTTAGCAAGTTGGCCAAGGGGGATTCTCCAGCAGCACTGCCTCAAGGATCCTGGCTGTGGTCCCTGCCTGTGCCTGGCCGTGCTGCAGTCAGACCCAGTAGCATCGTGTCCATTTCCATGGCAACAGCACGTGCGTGACCATAATAAAGTCAGATTACAGCTCCTTCCCTGTGTGTGCGGGCAGGAAAGGAGTTTTCTGAGGTAAGAGCTCAAATGCCTTGCAAAGAAGCATTTTGGCTGGGTAAAGGCAGACTTTCCAGCGGCTAGGGAGGCTGTTTGTGCAATGCTGGAAATGCTAATAAAGATTGAGTGAATTTTCTGGGATGTTTTTTTGCTCTGCCAAGCAGATTTCATGCACACATGTAGTAGGAGCTGAATTTAAAGGGTGATTGTCCAGAAAGGGCTACAGCACAGGTCTCTGAAGTCTGCTTGTCCCATGGGGTGATAACATGGGCTGTGTATTTTGTCAGAAGTGGCTTTAGCGCTGTGGGATCCAGTCTCAGCTTGGAGCCTGGTGCTGGGATTGCTGTTTGTCGTGGGCTGAATGCCAACAGCCAAGCTGTGGGGAGAGCTCACACACAGACCTTGAATTTAATCTCCTAAGAGCAGGAGTTGGGCAGGACTGTCTCGGCTTGGCCAGTGATGAAGGTGATCTCCTCTGGAGATGTGGTGTAGTCCAAAGGGGTCCATTTGGTACCTCTGGAAGTCTCTTCCAAAGGAGGCCATGATAGGACTGTTGGGAGGTCGCTGGTGTTGGTTGATGTTGTCGGGGCTGTTGGTTGGTTGGTTGCTCTCCAGCAGTGTCAGCACAGTGCCTGGGTTTGCAGGGATCTGAAACAATGAGTCCTTTGACCCCAGCATGGCAGTTCCAGCACTTTGGTTAAAAAAGCAGGAACCCTTTTAATGTGGTCAGACCTGGCTTTCCTTGTCCAGTTCAACTACAACTAGTAAAGTGAGATTCCTGGGGGGGCTTAGGAGTGCAATTTCTACTTCAGTATCTAACCATGCACAAGACCAAAGGGATTTAGGCACCACGTGGGTTTTGGAGGACCAGGCACCTGAGCTGTGCTGAAGTGGGAGCGGGGATGCTGGTGTGGGAAGGACACCAAGGAAACTTGCTGCATTCTGAGAATGCCAGATGGATCTCAGTGAGGTTTCTGTGGTGTCTCCTCGCTCAGTCTCATGGGGTAACATCAAAGGAGGCTGCCAGGGGAAACAAATAGAGACCAAGGTACTACCTCATCATGGGAGAGCCTTGAAAGCCCTGGCCGAGGGAAACCTGCCTGATTGGCTCTCATCGGGCTGGCAAAGCTGGCTCTTCCCAGCACAGAGTGGGGCTGTGCTGGCCCTTCCCTGGGCTGTGTGACAACTGTGCGTGGATGGGACTGTTGGACACTGCCCAGGTGGCTGCTTGCGACAGAAATTAGGGCAGTGCAGGGGCGGGTGTTGCAGCCCGAGGAAGCTCCCAGAAGGTTCTAGGGAAGGGTTTGGTTGTGGGTTAAAAAAGGTCAGGCCCCAGGTAGTGTCAAATGTCCCAGAGGTTCAGGACCACAAACATCCTGTGGTTTTGTGTTTCCCCTTCCCGTCCCTGCCACCACCTCTGCTGTGTCCCCCAAGATGTGGCTGTGAGCTGAGTGTGTGTTTTGGAGGTGGCACCCGGGTAGCACCCACTGACTCACCCAGTGGGTGTGAAAACCAGGGGCTGGCTTTAGCACCAGCCCTGCCAGAGGGATCTCAGCAGTTTCGAAGCATCCTCGCTGCTCAGCCCAGCTTGGCTCGCTTTCAGCAGCCTTTTGCTTGAGCACCAAATTCCTCCTCGGGAAGTGCAATATTCATGAAGGAGACACGTTAATTAGCAAGCTGTCTGCTCCCTGCTTTGGCATGTGAGTAGGTGGTGTTACCTCTGGAATTAGGTTGAAATCCGTTTGGTATTTAGGTGCATTCGATTTGCAAGAGCTTGTAGGCCCCTTAAAGAGCACCTCTAAAGCACGTTGAGCGGCACACAACCTTCATGTGATATGTTTTCTTTCTGTCACTCTGGGACATGCAAGGACACCTCATTCCCAAGCTGGTGTTCCCTGGCCATCTGAACAAGCTGCGGGCAGCTCACCGCCAGCATTCAGGACGGATCCAGTTGTTCCTGAGCGCATCCTCTCCTGCTGGCAGAGCAGCCGTCAGGAGACCCGTGATTATCTCGGACTTGGTCGTGGAAGTTGCTCAGGGGAAGCTTATTCTCAAATTGCACCGTGTTTGGAAGTCAAATGAGCAACCCCCAGCTATGCAGCTTCACAGCAGCTGTGTGTGGCTTTGCTGCTGGCCCCAGCCTGGAGAAATGTTGCTGTCTCTGGTCGGGAGTTTTGAGCCCCAAAAGGGTCGTGTTGCAGCCTCTTATTGAACCCCAATGACACGAAAGTGAACACAAAATGGTACAAACACCATCAAACCAAATTAATTTCAAATCAATTCCTGGCTATTTCCACCATCATCGCTGTTCCTGTGCTAGTATATTGTCTTCAAGTATCAGTGAGTTTTGGCAACTTCTCTTGGGCATGAGAAGCCAGAATCTCTGGAATCGAGCTTTTTTTTTCCTGAATCTTTTTAAGATATCTCCCTGTTCTGCTGAATTCTAGGAGGAAGAAGGTAGAAAGTGAAGATGCTAAAAAAGACTAAAAATCTTGCTTGTGTTGTAGTTGAGAAATGAAAGTTTCTTCCCTTTTGTAAATGATTTTCAGTAGTTTCAATATTCTCTTCTTCTTGTGCTTTTTGTCGTAGCAAAAAAATAGAGAGGAAAAAATGGAAGAAGTAATGAAAAGACCAAATGTTTTTAATTTTCCGGTTAATCTCTTAAGAACTTTAAAGAGTAAAGAAATAGTTTGTGCTAGTTTTTGGAAAAAGGCAGAGAAATTCCAGGTTTTGCCTGTCATTTTTTTCCCCCCACTTGAAATAATTCATCCAGCCTTAAATTAAAACATTTGATTTGGAAACTGGGGCAGAAGGTGAGTGTTTGTGGGTGTGTTGGCAGGGGCATCCTTGAGCAGAGAAAAGCTTTTGGAAGGGCAGGATGCAGCCCCAGCACTGCAGGGTGAGCTATACTGGGACTGTCTTTGGGTAAAACCATGGCGGGTGCTGCTGGGGTGGACGAGGAGGTGAAGACGCCAGCCCAGAAAATCTTTAAATACTTCCAACACAGGAGCTCAGCCCCCACTCCTGTTAATTTGGGAGCTACTCCCAGCTGCTCTCTCTGGCTCTTAGGGATGCCCCACTCCCAGGGTCAGCAGCCTGGGCACCCAGCACCCCCCAGGACAGCTCCTTGCCCTCTCTGCCTGGGTGTTGTGCTAGACACCAAAGGGACTGGAGGAGAAACCCTCACTGCAGTGAGGGCTGTGTGCCTCCTTTCCTGTTGGAACCCCTCTGGAAGATGTTCATCACTCATGCCTTGTTTCTCCCATTTAAATGAAGGTTTCTGCATCCACATGCAGTCCTGCTCTGGACCACATGAGTCTCTGCTCCAGGATCTTGTCCTTGGGGTAGACAGAGGCTTTGCTGAGCCCATGGACTCCTGGTTATCCGCAGCATGAGGGTGCTCCCAAGCCAGGTTCATCGGGACGGACTGAGCTGGGTGAGTTGTTTCCTCCCTGCTGTTCCTGAGCCTTTTCCCACCGGTGTCACCCAGCTCACCGAACAGGAGTCCTGGGGGGCTGCTGTTCCGTGGCAGTTCCCTCGTTCGGGTGCACCCAGCCGCGCTCTGTGAGCAGCCAGGCCTCCCTTCTGGTGCCTCTGGAAGCAAATCCCGCAGCAGGGGACCGCTGTTGTGCCTGCTTTGCCCAGCTGATGATGTCAGGGGGGAGAAGGCCTGTCGGGAGAGGATGACTTCACGGAGCCGCTCCGGGAATTGGTCACCCCTCCTCGCAGCGAGGGCTGCTGGAAGGCAGCCCAGGAGAAGCACTGCCAATGATGTCTTCATCCTCACACCCCAATGCAGGCAGTGTTTGCAAACGCTGAGGTGATGCCGTTCCGCGAGGGGCCAGCCAGGGATGATAATGTAGCTTTTGGTGCTGCTCAAAGCCCCGAGAGCCTCGAGGTGTGTTTTGGCTTGTGGGTCCCAGTGGTGGGATTGGCTGGCTCTGGAGGAGGTCAGAGAGGAGGGAACTGGCTATTTGGCTGTGAACCCAGTATGGCCGTTACTGAACCCCACAGTGCTGTGAGGTGAGCGTTTCCCCCTTTACAGTCATAGTGATGTTCTCCAGTTGCACCTGAAGCACAAGGGGGGGATCTCCTAATGCAGTACAACTTTCATGGGCTGAACTGATTGCTGGTGAAAAAGCCCAAGCCTCAGCATGCTGTGGGATATCCCTGCATCCCACCAGCGCCTCAGAAGAGCATTGCAGAAACACTCCAGCCCTGGTGCAAGGGCTGCATGTGGCCAGAGCCCATCCACTGTGTATTGTCCAGGGAGGACCCTTTTTGCTTTTGCAAGAGTGAGAAGCAGGTTCATTGCAAAGATCTCCGCTGGAGTACCAAAAATGCTTTAAAATGGTGTGTTTTGCATTGGGAAGGTGTAGAAATGCAGAATGGATGGTTCTTGTAAGCGGCCCCACGTGAAACACCAAAGGATGGATGCAATTAATGAATTAATTTCACTTTCCCCATTGGAAGGGTGCTGGCCACAGCCCTGGGGAGCGGTTGATGGGGATGTGGAAGGCAGCTGCCTCCCTTGCTTTGATCCAAACCAGTGTGAGCACCTGTCCAGAAATGTGGGGTCATGCTGGCATCCTGCAATGCCAGAGCCCGAGATGAGAGATGGCTTCTCTTTGAAGTCAGGATCAATAATCTCTGAAAATAATATTAATTAGACAAAAGCAAAACAAAAAGCAGGACCTCCTCCTCTCCACTCCCCCATTGGGAAGATATGGCAAAGCCTTTCCTGTGTTTGGGTTAGTGCTCAAAGAAGAGCAGGGAAGATTCCTAGCAGCCTATCTCCTTGGTAATGGGCCCATTTCAATCCTGTGGTTAATTACATTAAATAATTACGGGATTTAGCTCACTTACCCTGTGCCTTTTCATGCCCTGGGTGACCGTGTGGTGGCAAGCACCAGGCGAAGCAGTGAAAGGGAAGTGGATTCCACACGCCCAGCCTCAGCACTCGGATCTGTGCCAGCCCCTCTCCCAGTGTTGGTGAGTTCAGAGGTGCCCAGGCTCATGGTGGCTGCACGTGGAGCATCTCGAGCAGGGGGTGATGCAGAGGGAGCATCCAGAGCACTCGGGAAGCGCTGGGAAGCTCCGGTGCACAAGGCCAGGAGCTGTTCTGTCTTGCTGTGTAATGAAACACTGCCACACCCGTGCAAATTTCCCCATAGCCTGGGGCTTGGGTGGAAACGTGTGGGATCATTAAATCAGGCTACTTAGGAGCTACTTGAAGATGGAAGGTATGAAATCTGCATATGAAATGGTGATTGTGTCTAGACCATCCCCTGAGCACCTGACCAGTGACTCTGGCTCTTGGCCGGTGCCCCTGAGGGACAGGCAGAGCTGGCTTGTGCAGAAAGCCCAGCTGAGCTTCTGCTCCATGTTGCAGGGTGTTTGGGGCTTGCCTGGCAAGGCCAGGATGTCACCTCGAATGAGGAGCCAGCCAGCAAGCTCAGGTGGTGCCTGTAAGGACAGGACCTGAGGGAGATGGAGGAAGAGGTGTGTGGGTCTGGGACGCAGAGCTGTCCTGCTTTGGCGAATGGTTCATGCCACTTTCAGAAAGGTTCTGCCTAACTCCTCTGCATTTGTGCTTCCTCCTTCCCCCAGACTGAGATCCCAAGGAATTGGGAAGGCAGCTGAGTGGGAGAAAAAGGCTTTTAGTTTGAAAGGCCTTGTGTGTTTGGGAGCTTCATTAGTGCGTTGCTGCACGCACCCCAGAAGACAGCTCCAAGCAGCTCCCTGCTTAAGTGCATCCCTGGGGAATGCTGTGTTGCTCTCCTACCTTCTCTTCCCAGGGCATTAATTCCTGGGAGCTGGGGCTGTGCCCTGGGTCTAGTAATGCAACATCTGTTCCTTTGGTAGTCAAGCTGGTTGCAGGGCAGATCCCACACCACATCTTCATTCTGCAGCTCCTCAGTGCCATATCTTACCTCTGGGCAAGGGGGTGGATCATAACATGGAAGCCACATTTTTCCCTTGGAGACTTGTGCAGAGCTGGAGCAGCTCCAAGCACAGCTCCCAGGCTTGCTGCCTGCTCCATGCCAAGCTGCAGTGGTACAGAGGCTGATGGGATCCAGGTTTTGGCTGGAGGAGCAGCAGTTCTGCTATGAGCCAAGGACATGCAGGCAAGTAATTTTCCTCCTGTTCCACTGCATGTTGCCTTCCACACCTGTGAGGGGTGTTTCCCCTGCCTTCGTGTGGCACCGGGGTGGTCTGTAAATCCCTGTCCCCTGCATGGGGACAAATGCAAACGCTCGGTCAGCCACGGCCTCCCCAGGTGACATTCAGCACGTGCTTCCCTGTGCTCTGACAACCTCCCTGCAGTCTCAGCTCAGAAGCACCACTCAGGCTTTAGCATCTGCTCTCTTTAGCTTTGCAGCCCTGAAATGCGCATTGGCTTCATCACATGTTATGTGCTGCTGACTGTGGGATGTGCCCAAGTACTGAATAACTTCCCAAGCTGAGCCTAACTGCAACCAATGGGATCTAGGGCTGTTTCTTTCCACTTGGGCCATGGAGAGCATTTGGATAGATAATTAGAAGAGGTGCTGCCCTCCCCAAACTGCTGGTGGGAGAGGCAACAGCCAGGAGAGAACTGGGTTGAAGGTTTGCTTGAAGAAAGATAAAGGGGAATTCTACTGGAGATGTCACACTGGGTCTGAAGATACCTTAAGGTATTTTGGAGAGGACCAAGACTGATGCTAGATGGTTGTAAATTGCTATCGGAGGGGACATTTGGGAACCAAAATCCCAACTCTAGAGCTTGATTTGGGGTTCCTCTTTCTTACAAATGGGGCTCAGCACATGGGACCTGCCTCTCCCAACATGATGAATACCATGCTGGCTGTATTCCCCTTCCCAAAGCAGCCTCGGGCAGATCCCATTAGATCACTTTAAATCCAGCCCTGGTTGACCTTTGTGTCCAGTTTAAACAGCATGACCGAATCCTTGCCCATGGGGAAGCCTTGTTTGATTGTGGAGGTAATAAGATGATTCGAACACAAGAGCTGATAGTTTCAAGTAACTGAAACTTAACCTCGCTGCATAAAGCATCATTGTCCTGCCACAGAAATCCTCTGTCCGGGAGAGCACAGCTGCGGGGGAAATAAATGCTCTTCTTTTTTTCTTTTTCTTTCTCTTTTTGCTGTTTGTTTGTTTAAAACCCAGGGCCCTTGGGTTGGTTTGCTCTCGTCGGCCGTGGCGGAGCGGTGCTGGGATGTGGGTGCTGAGCTCTGCCCAGGGAGCTGGGGCTCCCTGAGTGAATGCGGGGCAAATTCCCTTTAATCCAGGGAATTAAACCCCAAGCAAAGCCATTGATGGTCATGGGTTTAGTTGAGATCCAGGCCAAATCCTGTCGCCATTGAAGTTAAATGGAAGCTTTAGCTGCTGGTTTCAGAGGGATCAGGGCTAGGACCTGCTGCCAGGTGTTGAGCACGTCTGCCCTACTGACCTCAGCAGGATGGGCTGCCCTGCCCAGGGGTGGGATCTGGCTTCCTGGGTGCTGCAATGATCTCTGAGTACTTAGGGTGGCAGTGGGTGCTCCAGCTGTGCTTTTCCTCCCCTGTACAGGTCCTGACTCCAAAACAAGCCCACCTTGCTCCCTTTGAGCCATCACCAGGCAGCAGCTGCTGATTTGTCATTTGCCTTCTCAAAACCATCTCCTGGTATGGAAACAGCTCATCACTGCCTGTAACCAGGAGGAACACCAGCAGGAACACCAGATCCTGCCAGCATCTGTTTTGGACATCAAGGCAAGTGGGTCTGGGACAGCTTTATCTGGGGTAGAATGCTACTACTGGTGTTGTACTAGAACTGCTGCCTGCCTGCTGCTGCCGTGCCATGAGGCCAGGAAAACCATTCCCAGACAGGCCAGCCTTCCAAGGTGTGGTATAAATGGAGTAAAAACCCAGGTATTTTTGAACATGTGTATATGAGTGGTTGTTTTGGACTGCAGCTGCTGATTCTAGGTGCTGGGAGCTTCAGGAGCAACCACCTCCATCATTGCTGCATGTTCAGCTCAGGGCTGGAGAGACCTGGCTCAGGGCTGTGTTGCCCAGCACACGCAGCCATGTTGTTCTCGCAGCAGTTCAGACTGTGTGAAGGTAAGGGGCAGAGGGGTTGTTTTGTTTGCTTAGTTTTACTTTTTAAAAACTTCCTGTATTTTTTTAATTCCTCGCCCACACAAATCCATGGGCTGAACAAGCAAGGTCTTAGTCCAGCTGGTTTGGGGTGCACTTATAAATCCCCACGGGGATTTTTTATCTGGCAGGGCTGGGATACTCTCTTCCCGGTCATAGCTAACGTAAGAACATTTCTACTGATTAGTTGCACTTATTTATTTGTCCAAACACACAGCAGCCCAAGCCTGTATTTGTGTGTGTACTCAAATGTCTTCCAAAAGCCACTCCTACCACCCCTGCGAAATAGCTGGAGGGTGACACAAGAGTGATAAACATCTGGCCATGGGAATGCTCTGGAGTGAATGAACGGGGAGTTGTGAATGGGGACCAGCGGCACTGAAGTGGTAGTGACTTCACTCCACATGAAACTGAAATAACCCAGCCTTGGATGCCCTTGTGTCCCAAGGGAGAGGCAGTGACCCTGAGCACCCAGCTCAGGAAAGTCCCTCGCTCAAGGAAGAGGCTTCAGTAGATGCTTCATCCAAGGTTTTCTGCTGGCATGGATCGAGGCTGGATTTGTGCTTAATGGTTCACCCTGAAATCCGTGCTTGGCGTTGGCTCACGGGGGGAAGCAGTGGGTTGTGATCTGTGGCAGGAATCAGCTGTCCTGTTCGTCAAAGCTTCCAGCTTGATGACGGGATATTTGTTGGAAGATGTAAGAAATTCTACTGCTTGGGACTGAAATGATGTCACTTCACTGCTAAGACCCTGGGAAAGCCTCAGAGACTGAGTCCATACCAACTGCTGGTTCACATGCTAGTGAAATCCTGCTGGTGTAAGTATATTCATAGACAAATGTGGTTTTTATTCTTTGCTCTAGGGAGTTAGCAAAGTTTTATTATTTTTTATTATTTTTCAAACATCTCCTCTACAAGCTACTCGCACTTCTCCAAGGAATTATCTTTGCCATTACTACTAAGTAGGTGCTTTTAAAAAACTTTAGGAAAATGAAGGCTTAAATGAAATCCAGAAACAATTAAATCATCCAGTTCTGAACCTTTTAAACCCTAAGTTATTTTCTCTGTTTTATGGGTGTCTTCCCCAGTCTCTTTTGGAATGCTTTGGGTTTTGCTTAAAAACATTGCAGTAGTGGGAAATGGTTTTGACAGAAGATTCAGCCCTTTTTTTGCATGTCCTCAGCACAGAGGCAGCAAGTATTAGAAGAAAACCCCAAATATTTTCCGCCTGATGTGTTTCTCATCTGCCACTGTTGTGGGCACTGGGAAATGCAGGAATGCTCTGCCCAACTGCTGGCAGTGCCCTGAACCTGCCACTTGCTCTTCTTTTCCAGGCCAGCACAAACTCACCCTCCAAGCTCGACAGAAGTTTCATGGTCCAGCTTTTTAGGCCCACACACACCACAGCCCACACTACAAAGAGCCCAGCTTGGCTGATGCCTTAGGTTTTAACTTTTATATTTTTCAAACCCTGCACTGCCTGGTGTGTAACTCTGAAGTTCCTTGTGGCCTGTGAGCTGCTGTTCTCTCCTGCTGGTCAGACACAACAAACCTCTGCAGGCTTCCACTCCAAGGACACCAGGCCTAAAATGTGTCAACTCAAAGCCTCTAAAGGGGGGAAAACTTGGGGTAATTCCATCATGAAACTGAGGTTATAATTGGAGAATTAACCCTGAAATGCAAATGAACCAAACTTATCAAAGTGTGAAGAACCCGTGACCCAGGGTCCATCTTGGGTGTAGCCTCTGGACTGCCCAGGGTGTACCTTTGAAGGCCCTTCAAATAAATACCTCCTTTCATTCTCTTAATTCTTGTCCAGTCTCTGTGTTTTAGGTGGCCACTTAAGGCATCATGGCTCTGAGACCTTGGAGGTGCTGATGGTGGGGGGCTCCATGGACCACCTGGTCCTGCACCTTACATCTCTCCTAGCCCTCATCTGCAGGACATTTGTGGCTCTCTCAGGAACTGCTGGTATCCCAGCATCCCAGCACTTTTTGACTTGAATATCTAGCCCTTCTGTGCTTCCTTTCTTCTCTCTGCTGCCCATAATTAGGGGTGGATCTCAGACAACAGGAACAAGTAGGGGTGGGAATGGTGGTTGATGTGGCTCAAGCTGGCTAAGGAGGACCTCAGTGATGAACTCGGACAACAAAGACTAGGAGGGCTGTGCTCTGGGATGGCTGTGATTTCCCCAAAGACCTCCCTTTCTCGACTTGGGGTCCTTCAGCATGTACCAGACTCAGATTCCAAGAAGCTCCAAGCCATGTGTCACTTCTGCAAAGCCTTGGCCTGCTCATCTCAAGCCAGAGGTGCCTGATGAAGCTCCTGTTACCTTCCACAGTGGCTCAGAGCAGGGACCTGGCTCTGCTTGCGTCTCCTTGGGCAGAGGTATTTCCAGCTGCCAGCAGAACATCACTCTGCTCCTCCAGCACAGATGCACAAGCAGGGAAACTGTCAAATGGTAGGGGCTTATCTGCTTTGGCCCTTGAGAAATCGCTTTTTCTTCCCTCGTTTGGTGACCTGTGCCTTATCCCAGCTGGTGAAGAGCTGGTTTATGATTCATGGCTGGAAAGAGAGGCTGAATCAGAGAGTTTTGGCAGCGGCCAGGCTGAAGGTGGGGTTTGAGCAAGGTACTGGCTGCAGGAGCTGCGAAGGCTCAAGCAGCCCCCCAGGAGTGTCTCCAACTGCTCTCAGGCCACCTGCACCTCTTCTAGAGGCAACCCCTTGCTGGCATTGGGATTTCTCTGCGTGTGCCTTGATCCTAGGAGGGCTTTTTTTCCTCATAGGGAGGGTTGCGTGGAAATAACCTGATGTGGGAATCTGCTCTTTGCACTGAGGGGGTTAAAGTCTGCTCTCTCCTTCTAGGCTGACCATGGAAAATACTGCTCATGCCAGGGACTATGCAGGACAGAAACTAGGGCTCCTAGGATACAATTATACAAATAATACAACTTGTTCCACGAGCGGCGGAAACCAGCAAAGCCTGGTTTCCGATGGGTTTATGTTGTGGAGTAAAGGTCGTGCATGAGCTTTCACTGGCCAGTAAAAGCTAAACACACACCAGCACCTTCTCGTCAGCCACCAAACTTCACAAAACTCACGTTCCATAATGACTGGGAGCCCCTGTACCGTGTGGCTGAAAGTGTCCAAAAAGAAGGAGAGTCGGAGAGGAGGGGTGCAGGGGTGGTGTGGCTGTGTAAACCTTGTTGCTGTAGGAAATCAGGTTGTAAAAGTGAAGGTGCAGGCAAACTCTGGCCTAGTTTAATGATGTTTCCATCCTTTTCTCCCTCAAACTATGCATCTGCTTTGTGATAATGATCATTTTGCCAGAGTCAAAGGCAGGGGTGTGACATGACCAAGTGTTGGATTGGGATACTTTGGGCCCACAGGGAGAAGTGTCATTCTGTTTGGCAGTCTGGCTTTCGGCCTTCAGACTGGGGAAACTTGTGTCCCACCTCCCGTTTCAGCCCAGACTTGACATCTGTGCTTTGACTGCCCCTGCATCTCAGACCCTGGCATATCTGGGGGTCAGTGTGTGCTCAAAGCAGAGCCCTGCCCCTGTCCTCTGCACCAGGCATGAGTGACCCCTGAGCTGTATCTGACACTGGGAAGATGCAGCCGTCACATATCCAGCTTCTGGTGACCACATACAGAAACCAGCAGCTTAGTTTCCTACATTTTTTTTCTGCTGGGATCATGTCACATTTGATTTCTAGGAGACAATACACGTGTGATGGAGATGTTCAGCAGATGCATGCTGGAGCCTCACAGGAGCCAGACCTTCATCTGTTTGTCACAAGGCCCTTCTTAGGAGCAGCACCATCTCACATCATCCTTTGAGGGATAGAGGAGCAGTAGAGATGGGGAAGGGGTTTCTAACTAAACCCAACAAAGATGTGCCTGACAATTTTCATCAGGATGTGGTGAAGGCTCCTTGGTGATGCACTAGTGGGGAGAAGGAGGAGGGGGAGCTACTGTCATTTTCATGAGGATGCCAGTGGGGCCACTGGTGTCCCTTCACTCTGAGCCACCCAACAGAACTTGGTGTCCTGTGAGTGAGTGGGGGCTGGAGGAGCCCCGTTCTTGTTCCCACTCCCCTGGGTAGGAAGCAGCGTGGTCCATACCCTCCCCCAGTCTCCTGAGCCAACCACGGGAGCTGTGACTCTGGTGTGCTCCTTGGCAATTTGTCTGTGGGTTCGAGGCATGAGCATAAAAGCTGTGCCCGGCCGGGTGGGGTGGCAGGAGGCTGCTTTGCCTCGCTGGGAGCACAGCCCGGAGCTGTGGCGTTGGCAGGAGGTGACACGGCTGAGGTGACTCGTTACTGCCAGCGCACGAGGCACCGCTGGGGCGCTCATTAACAGGGGGAGGAGAGGGTCTCGAGGTAAACAGAGCAAGGCTGGCAGATGACTGCACCATCTCTGCGCAACCTCGTCTAAGCCTATTTATATAAATCATGTGAAACCCAAATTAGAATTTTATCCATCTGCTGTGCTGTAAGTCGCTCTTCCACCAGCACAGCAAGCCAAGAAAATGCTCTTAACTCCGTAAGATCTGCCTCGAGTGTGAGAAAGTTTTGTATACAAGGCCCATGGCTGGTGTGGGGGGTGCTATGCTGCAGCATCCTGCAAGACTGCAGGACAGGCTGTCACCAGGCCCTCCGGTAGACAGCAGTGTCTTGACATCAAAGGCGAGCCGGGAAGAGGTGTGGATGTTCAGTGAGAAGTCTCCAAGGCTCCTCACTGTGTGCAGGAGGACGAGGGTTCACCTCTGCCTCATGCGTGTCACGACCGTGGCTGAAAGTGTGGAGCAAAACCATCTCTGCCTGACTCCTGTCCCGATGCTGAGGCCCAGACACTGGGGTGAACTCGCTGTGGTTTGGCACAAGGAGGAAGGGAGGGAAATGCTCTCTGCTCTTTCCCATGTTTCCTCCTTGTAACAAAGCTGTACTTTCAGCCTTTCCCTCGGCGAGGCTGTTACCCCTTCGCTTTGCAGATGCCCAGTGCTCTGCACAGGACAGCTCCTCGGAGGAGTTACACCCAGGCAACCCCAGCGTGGCCGCAGCTCTGTGCCTGCCTTCGTGTGTGGTCACTGAACCTGCC
>VZTA01028207.1:424151-439440 GCA_013398855.1 Mohoua ochrocephala | reverse complement strand
CCAGGGCCGCTCCTGTGGGAGCACACACTTGTGGAAGCATCCCAGGGCCGCTCCTGTGGGAGCACACGCTTGTGGGAGTATCCCAGGGCCGCTCCTGTGGGAGCACACGCTTGCAGAAGCATCCCAGGGCCGCTCCTGTGGGAGCACACGCTCGCAGGAGCATCCCAGGGCCGATGACTCGGCCGGCCGGCCGCTGCCCTGGCAGCCAGCGTGGGGCTGGCCCCGCCACAGCACAGCAATTTCTAGGAAATCTTCTGCCTCCTCACACGGGAGGTCCCTGATGGAGATGCTGACTCACCAAGGGATCTTTCGACCTCTTTACCCGCCGCTGTTACGATCTGCCTTTCTTGGCATTTAGTGCTTTTCCTGTCATTAAAAATAAAACCTTTTTTTAAAAAATTATTATTATTGTTTTCCCCTCACTGAATTGAAGATTTCAGCGAACAGTTTGGGGATAAACAAGCAAAGATGACACTGTGGAGGAACAGTTGGTCAAGTTTGTGAGAGATGGAGCCAGATCTAAATATGGCACAGCCTCGCTGGTATGGAGCAGAAGGAAGGAGGCATATGTGTCTGAGCAGTTGGATTGCTGCACGCTCTGTTAGATTTCCTTAACATCAAGTGCATATCTTCCTCTTTTCTTTTCTTTTCTTTTTAGCATTAAAAAAACTGAGTAGAAGCTCACCAAAAATGTCTTTGGGTGGAAATTGGGAAGGGCTACAAGGAGGTGATGGACCCTCTCCATCCCCAGTGGCTCAGTTTACACGTGGAGGCAGATATGTCTGGATGAGATGCTCCTCCACAAGGATCAAACCAGGAGGCCACTCTCAAAATTTGGCCTGGCAAAGGCATTTTCCCAGGTGACCTCCATGCTGCTTGGCACTGAGGGAATGACTGCTTTGGGCCCTGTATCCCACAGAATCCAAGATCTGCCAGAGGGAGGAGGTGGCTGGTGTTCATCTGGAGATGCTGCACACTGTCAGCCTCCCAGATGGGCCTCTGCACACCAGGAGCAAGATGGACCAGGTGCTCTGGGCTGTGCCCTCAACCTGGATGTCTCCTCCAAAGTCCCAGGCCACTTTGACAACAGAAAACCTGATTCCCTCCAGCATTTGGTTCCTCCTGGGAAGTACATCCTCACACCCCACTGGTTGCGTCAGCTTTTTGAGCCCCTTTGTCTGCTGACAAAAAGCCTGCAGAGAAATCCATGTCCCTGGAGTGCATTCACTGCTGGAAAGAGCTGCACAAGGATTTCACTCTCCCTCTGTGGCTGACTGTGGATAAAACCAGAGGTCAGGCTATGCTGGGGAGACAACGTGCTGCTGGATGCACACTGCCACTCCTCACGTGGCTCCTGCCTGTCCTGGTAGGCAACTCACAACCCCTGGGCTGGGGGACTGAAGCTTTCTTGTCTATGGGATGCTCTTGCTGCATTTTCCCACACCCAGGGAAAGGCAGGGAGCTGGAGAGGAGAAGCCAAAGGTGAGACTGCTGCAAGCAGCTTCAGTCAGGGCTGTGCAGAACGTGACCTCCACTAAAAAGGTCAATATTCGCCAGCAAATAACAGATGGTTTTCTTTTTGTTTAATTGCCTCAGTCTCCTTAACTGCATTTTAGATCAGAGACCCCAAAATCCTCAGCACAGGAGAAAGAGCTACAGAGAGAGAGTGAAGCAAGGCAGGTCCCAGAGCCCTGGCTGTGCTGCCTGGTGTGCCGCAGCGGTGTCGGCTGCCTCAGAGCAGCGCCTCAGCTGCTCATCCTGCCCTCTGAAGACTTGTGTGAAAATGACCCAGAAACAAAGGGCCCAGCCGGCTCCTGGAAGAGGAAAAGGCTGTTGGTGTTGTGTGAATGAAGGGGCTGAGGACAGTGCCCCACTGCATTCATGACCTGGGAAAGCAGCTGGAGATTGATCCTGGTTTGGTCACCCACTGATGAGCTAATTTTTAACACCAACCATGTGAGTATAAAAAGGATTAACCCTAAGTTTAAGAGCTTTAATCACATAAAAAAACCCATGGTCAACGCGTTTGTGTAAGGAGATGTTTCAAATGCCCTTTAGTGAATGCAGATGTTTATCTTACTTGGAGAGGTAGAAACAGGAATACTGAAACAATCTTCTGCTATGCAACACTGCTGCTCGTTTCACAATTTTGCTTAATTCATTTCTATGAACGGGCTCTTAATTCAGTTTAACTGAGTCTCTTTTCTCCCCCTGCTCCCCCTGCTCAATGCAATCCCATTTGTGTCTAGGTTACTGGCAACCAGTATATCAAGCTCTAGCCAAGCATGTATTAAAATAAAGCTGCAATCTGCTGAAAAACAGGTTTTAAGATGGAAACAAATAATTAGAAACACACAAATTAGTGTCTGTCTGACAACAGGTTGAGCTCTGCACAGATTTAAACAAAGCTGTAATGGCAGGATGTGAGCGATTCAAAGTGGAGGCAGCGGCTGAGTGTCGATTTTAATGGGTCAGCTGGAAAAGATGTGGGCAAGGAGCAAACCTGGTTGGTTTTGGCTGGGGCTGGGCACCCGGAATTGTGAGATAAAAGAGAAACACGTGGGGGCTTTGTGTAACTCGGGGCCTTTTAAGGACCGAGGCCTCGGATGAAGCAGGAGCTGTGGCTGATGTCAGAGAGCAGCTGCCTGGCCGTGCCCCTGTGCGGGTGCCCGCACGGGTGAGTGTTTGCCGGCCAGCGGTGACACACCGGCGGCAGAGGTGTGGAAGCGCTTTCTGTGGTTTTGTACCTCTGCTGTGGGCGTTTTTGTGCCTGCAGACTCCGGCGGTGTGGCAATGCCCCGGGGCGAGGCAGAGAGCCCTGCCCGTGCCCCTCGGCCGGGCCACGCACAGCAGGGCCGCTGGGGAGCTTCGCAGCAGCCGCTGAGAGCAATTCAAATACTCTTCTTCTCTCATTCACACGAACATCTCACCGCTGGAATTGCCGTGTGCCCGGTCCTCAGCCAGCATATGAGCGAGCAAATCACTCCAGCGGCATGGATCGTTCTTCTGCACCCATTGTTATGGAAATCGCCTTAGAGACTGTTGCTCCAGCAAACATTTTTAGAAGCACGAGTGAGTTGCGCAACAGGAAAACTACTCGGAGGTGAGGAAAACCCCCCTCCAGGCTCTCAGCACTGCCCCTTCCTCCCGTGGCGCAGTGGAGCCCTGCTGGCACTCCTGGGATGGGGTTTGGGGTGTCGCTTTGCCTGGTAAGGCAGCCAGAAAGCGCTGCTGGAGGAGAAGCCCCTTCTGCGTCAGTCTCCAAGGAAACCCTTGGTGTTGCGTGGCTCAGCCTTTGTTGCATGCCTGGAGTTCGGGCCGTGGCTCACACATCCCAGACTTGTGCCTGAATCATACATCCACACTTGGCTCTGCCAGTGGCATTTTAAGGGTGCAAAATTTAGGCAAATTGTGGGGTTTTCCTACCCCTAGATGCCACTTTATCTCAGAGAGACTCGTGGTTGGATTTGGGGTGCAGGAGAAGTGAAACCAGCCCTATCTCTCTTTCGAATGCACATTCCTCACCGTTGAGTCTGGAAGGAGAAGCCTTCTAATGCTCCCACACCTCCCAGCTTCTCAAGAGCAAGCCTGGGAGCTGCGGTGGTTAGAGGGAAGCTTGGGCAGCAGGTGCTTCCAGGTCTGCAGCCACCAGCCTGGGTGCAGGGCCTGAGCCAGGGCAGGCCACCCTGAGCTGGCTGCCCCTGCCCGCTGCCTGGTGACAAGCGGGAGGAGCGGAGCAGAGCAAGTCACTGCCCCGAAAGTTTCCAAACCCCCACAGGGTAGAGCTGGCCACTCACATGGGCACTTTCACTGCTCACCCCCCATTTGTGCTGAAATGCCCAGCCCTGAGTTTTAATAAAAAAAAATCATCTCTTCTTGTCTTGATTAACTACAAACAATTGCTTCTCTTGTGTTTGCTCCTGCTCCTCACCGCTGCCTGCTGTGGAGCAGGACCAGCTCTCCAGCCTGTGCCCAGGAGCTTCGAGCAGCCTCAGCTGATGGAAGGGAAAAGCACGGATCCAGTGACCTTTGTTTGCATAACTGCTGCCCACAGTCCCTGCCTGACATTTGAGGAGTGCTGTGAGTGCTGCAGGGGGCATGGGGATGGGGTACTGGGCAAAGCACGTGAACCTCATCCTTGCTGGTAGAATACCAGGCTGAGCCGTGACCCTTCCCTTCCCTCTCTGGAAGTCCCAGTTGACTTTCACGGTGGTGTCTCACCAGGAACCAAGAGCAGGACACTTCCTCCAGCTCCTGCTGGCCAGGCAGAGGGACTGACCACAGTTTGTCTCTTCCCAGGACTGTTTTACTGCCCACAGCAATGGAGCTGGAGCAGGGTGGGATGTTTGGCTCTGTGAGATGTTGTGTTGCTCGCTGCCAATGCCATGGGATACGACCAGAGGGAGCTGATAGGCTGGATCTGGGAGAGGACCTTGTCATCCCAATGGAGATGCTGAGAATCATGAGGTGGTGGCAAGATACCACTGAACAGCCTGGCTGTTAAATACTGACCTGTTGGGTCCCCAGCTTCTCCTTGGCATCCCCCCAATCCTGAGGTGGGGAAGGACAACTCCATCCCATCCCATCCTATGCCTGCCTCCTTTGGCTTTTCCAAGCTGGTTGGTCTTAATGTCTCCAGGCACTTCCTGCAGGAACAAACACGGTGCTGGGTGCTGCAGATGTGGTTGAAGCCACTGAGCACCCTGACCCTTACCCTGGTCAATTGTCCAGCTTTGCAGCCAGTACAGATGAAAGGGTATTTTTCTCCCTGAACCTGGCAAACTCTTTATCCCAAGGACCCTTGGTGCTGTTGACCCCCAAAGCTCAACCCTCAACAGCCAGAAGCACCAGATTAGCATAAGCCCCCAACTTTCTTTGGATAAAGAAAATTTGGAGGGAGGATGAGATAGGCTAATTCTTTGGATTTTACATTCTGAGCCACTTGTGCTTGTTTTACCTCCCTTGGTACTTTATCTGCTGCACTTGTGCTGGCTGGAAGCTCCCTTTTATTTTGTTTTGTTTGCTTTTAATGTGAAAACTGAGCTTTTTAGGGCAAGTAGCTGAAGCTTGGCCACAGGAACTGAGCCCTGGGCCGTGCCTGACTATGAAAGTCAGATGCCTTTGCTGGACATCTGGCTGCTTTAGTGCCAGATAGCAGGGAAGAGCACTTTAATATTTATCCTGAGCTAAAAAAACAAGTAGAATGGAGAAAAATATACAAAGTAGGCTATGAAAACAGGGTTTGTGAACATCTGAGATCCGCTCCTAATTAATAGCAGTTCCCATCCCAGAAATCATACCATTCAGCAAAAGTTAATCATCTTTGCTCATACATACAATACACTTCAAGAGAGAATGAGTCACCCTCATTGAAATGTCTGATGTTATGAAATCCAGTGTGACTGATGTAACAGACCCAGCTAAGCTCTCCAAATTGGCCGGCAGCACCACGATGAAGCCGCCTGTGTGTGAGTTGACTTCATTGAGTTTTGCTTGTTTGCGCCCAGGATGGATTTTCCCTTTAGTTCCTGGAACAGCCTCACAGCAAAGGGCCCGGGAAGGATGTGGGAGGGCAGGTGAGTGTGGCAGGAGGGGCTTGGGCATCGCCAAGCCCCCGTGGTCCTCACCTCCCATCACGAAGCTGCCTGTCCCCACCTCTGGGAGCCCGCAAAGCTGCCCTGCACAGCGGCCCCGATCCTGCAGTTCTTTGGGCACCCACGGAATTCACAGCTCTTTGGGGTGTCTGGGACCAGCACTTCAATCACTCCACTCTGCGTGTTTAACCATTTGCAGGCCCGGGGATTTATTCTCCCCTGCTTGGTTGAGAGAGAAATGTAGGTTGAATTCAGCATTAAGATTCTGCCTTGATATCAGCTGTTCCCTCTTAAATTAAATATTATTACCTGCAAACATTTCCTTTTAGCACTGGGAGCCGTTTGCTTGGTGTACTTTGTTTAAATGTCACCATATGAATTACTGAAAGTAATTTAAATATTTAAAGACATATACTGCAAGTCTAATTTTATTTTGAAATCCCGAGCCAGGCTCGCAGCTGATGCAGCAGATAACAGCTCAGCCTGGCACCCCTGGTTCCTGGCCCAGTTCTTTAAATTAATGATTTGCATTTCCAACACCTTTCACCCAACAAGTCTGGGCTCTGAGATTTTTTTTCTCCAGCCAGATTTTCTTCTCTCTTTGAGGCTTTGCAGCCCCTCTAGGATGGGTGTGAGTCCCTAGGCAGGTTCTCTCCCATCCACCCGTCCACCTTGGCTGCCCTTCTGGGGCATCTGCTCCATAGGGCAAACCCTGGGAGCAATAAGATCAGAAATGCCAGGGCCCCAGCAGAAGAGACAGCAGCGCTCTTGTATTTCGTGTTTTCCAACTAGAGAAGATCCCCCTCCTGACACAACCTTTTCATCTCTCGTTATCTTTATGAACAGCTTAAAAAAAATGTACCATTTCTGGCACGCTGGCCCCGCTGCCGAAGAGCTGCTCCTCTTCCACCTCCTTCACCTGCTCCGATTAAAAGCTACAGGTAATGCTGGGGAGTAAATGAAAGGCTTTCCATGAGGAAATAAGCTGAAACAGTAAACAAAAGGCTGATTCTTAGAAGCAAAACAACTGAAGCTGTCACCAGGAAAACACGGTGATGAAGCACTCGGGTCCTCGGAAGTTGCCTTACATGTATTGGAAATTACCTTCTGACTCAACCAGCTCCGTGTGTCTGGTGCCACTGCGCTGAAAGCTTTTAGTTGACCTGAATACCCGAGGTTTTCAAGGAAATAACATTTCCCATGAGAAATGTCACCACCAGAGCCAAGCCTTTCCTGAGAAAAGCTTGGGTTAGGTGGGTGATCTCTCCTGCTCCTGGGAGCAGCCTCCCTGAGGAGCTGAGCTCCCACTGCCACGTCCCCCTGGGCAGCAGCTGCTCTGTGGGCACACCCAGAGCTCTGCTCTCACACTCTGCTGCCATGGCAGGGGGGCCTCCAATGCAAGATCCAAGTGAAAGTCTTTTAATCATCCCGCAGTCTCCCAGGAATGTTCCTCTTTCCTGCTGCCCTTCTCCCTCCAGAGCGGAGTCTGGCTTCTTACGCAGAGCTGCTGACTCATTCCCTGGGATGTCTTTGCTTGGATTTGCCTGGTCACCTCTTTCCCTGAGCGCTGCTTCCCCACTTGTCAGATGGGGAGTGAAGGAACGGTGGCACGCAGGCACAGAGTGCGCTGAGATGGCACCAGCTGCCTGCAGGATCCCCCTTCCCTTGTGCCCTGGGTGTCCCCAGGCCGGTGTCCCCCCTCTGTTGTGGGCAGTGGTCAGAAGGGGAGCGATGTGCATCTCCAATCCCATCCTTTCCTCCAAGATCCACCACTTGAGCTATGAAATGCTGTGAGCTCTTCCTGCTCCCCTGGCTCTGTACGTTCCAGGGTGCCGTTCACAAGGACCTCAATGAGCAAAGAGGAGCTTTATGAAGTCAAACGAAGGGAATAGGAACTCCTGCCCCCAAGGAGGAATAACCCCACTCACCAGCACAAACTGGGGGCCAGCCAGCTGGAAAACAACTTACAGGAAAAGACCTGGGAGGTCCTGGTGGACAACAAGGTGACCATGAGCCAGTGCTGCTTTCTCTCAGCCAGCAACATCGTGGGCTGGATTAAGAAGAGCGTTGCCAGCAGGCAAAGGGAGAAGGAGGAAGGAGGTTTTGATTCATCCTTTTTGACCAAGCATTGCTGCCGCTGGTGGAAACTGGATTGGCACCTTGTGAGTGTTTCAGACACTTCTTGACAACTCTGAGGTCCAGCAAAGTGCTGCATGAAGGAACTTAAATCCCACTTCAAGGCTTGGGAAGCAGGACACAGAGGGAAGGGACCTGCCCAGCATCACACAGTTAAGCCAGTGGTGGGTTGGGAAGTGACCAGACTGTTCCCTGAGACCTGGTTCAGTTCCCTCTATCCTGGGTCATGTTCCTGTAGGTCATGTATGTGTATTCAAAAGTTGTGAGTGTACCCAAGAGTGCCAAGCTGGCCGAAGGGATTCTTTGTGTTCAAAATAAGGTCCTGTTTCCTGGAAACTAAACTTTTTTTGGGGGAAAAAAGAGCAAGGCTCAGCTGAACATTGCTAACACTGGGAGGAAAATAGAAGTTGTTTTTTGATGTTCTGAAAGAGGAACCAGCCCCTTGCTCCTGAAATGCTTCACGGAAACGGCTTCCTGGGAGTTGTTTGGTTTTATTTTAATTGCAGTGAGGGGTTGCAAAACCAGAGAATTTGGTGCAAGGAAAAAACCTCTGGAACCAGAGCATCTTCACAGATGTCCAGCAGAACTTCTCCATGTGGGAGCAGTGCTGCCACAGCACAGGTGGTGAGAGCTCAAAGCAGGGCAGGGGCCTGAGCTACCTGTCCACCCATAGCCACCAAATACACCCAGACCAGACCAATTCCACGAATGAACAGCAGCACTGTGGGGAACATGCACTGGCTGGGAGACCTGCACGGCTCGTTGGGATAAAAGGATATGAACAAGAATTGACTTTAAAGCCACCCACGGTGAGAAGCAGCAGCACAGTGCAACCTGCTGCCCCAGTGTCTGTGTTGGCTGAGGGTTTAACTGGTGCGTTTTGGGGTTTCACTGATAGCAGGGCTGTGGGACACTGCCACGGTGCTGAGGCTGCCTCTGATGTGCTCCGGTGTAAATCCCAGGCAGCGCTGCCAAAGCCACTGGGACTGCCCTGGCTCCACCACGGCAGGGCTGAGCTGGGCTGCCCCACCCTTGCAGCAGTGGGAAGGAGTCCTGGCAGGGTTTGCACTTCAGAGGAGCGCCCAGAAACCCAGGTGCCTCCCAGAACCAGGCTGAGGAGCAGTGACCACCCAGCTCTGTGTGGGGAGAAGCTTGTCCTGGTGGTTGGTGGCTCTGCTTGAAATCGGACCCAGCAGCATAGTGAAGATAGAGAATGCAAAAGCTGGTGAGCCAAGGTTTGGTGAAGTCTTGTGTCTGCTCTCAGCTTCCCTCACCTTCTCCCACACCTTCTCCCACCAGAGGGACAGGCTGGGCACTGGAGAGGCCGTGCAGAACCTTCCCTGGGAGGCTCTGCACTGCCTGCACCCAGTCCAGACCTTCACCATCCAGCTGCTTCCCCTGCCACAAGTCAGCATCCCAGCAGCAGCTTGGGGGAGATAAGCGAGGGGCACAGAACTCCCCCCTGGGCATGTACTGGGAAACTGGGCTGGGGACACAGAGCTGGGTGCAGCCTGCTCAGTGACAGCCCTTCCTGGTGGGTGGCAAAGCTGCTTTCACAATGGTTTCCCGTGAAAAGCCTGCCCCAGGAAGCTCCCCACTTAGGCTCCTTGGAAAAAAATCTTCCTCTGCAGGAAATTGCTCCTTGAAAACAGCCCGTGCGCCCGGAGAAGCTGCCGAGGATCTGACGTGTGCGCGGGGCGGGCGAGGTGCCGGATCCGCGGGGTCAGGGAGGCGACGGAGCCAAGGGCCAGGGCTCAGACAGCACCAACAGCTCCTGCACTCCATGCCTTGGGCCATCCCTCTCGTTTGACTCTTCTCTAAGGAGGAAGGGCTTTTCTGGCACACAAAAGGAGGAATGTTTATAAATGGGATATGGAGGTCTGCATTGAACTCCACGCTGTGCAGGCTGTGTCCCACACATGCCTGAGACAGGCTTGAGAGTAGATGTTATTGGCTTCTTAAGTCCCATAAATATCCTGTCCTACTCCATCATTGCAGTGACAGACTCTGGAGGGTCTCATGCCAAGGGGAGCATTGGAGCTTTCCCCTCCCCTGGTCTTCTGCAGGGCAGGATTTTCTAAGGGTGGTTACACATGGCTTCCAGACCTCCTCATTTAAAACTCACTGCTAAAAGGATAAATAATCTGAAATATTCTCCAGTTCTTCCTCTGGAAGGAGCCTGGAGCGCAGGAAGTGAGGCAGAGAAGAAGGGAAATGGTGTTGCTTAAGGATGTTTTCCCAGTTTAATTAGACTGGAGCTGTCCTCCCTTGCTGGTGGAGCCTCTGGGCTCTTGGCTCCTGCTTAAACATGAGCCCCCTTTCTCTCCTGGGTTTCATAGAAAACACACCCCTTTCCATAAAAATGCAGAGGTTTCCTCAGACCCTGAAAGTGGAGCCAGGCTTTTCCTGGGTGGCCAGTGAGGGCAACGGGAACAAACTGAAGCACAGGACATGTCAGCTGAGGGTGGTCAAACACTGCACCAGCTTGCCCGGAGAAGGTGTGGAGTCTCCATCCTTGGAGATATTGGCATACCCAATAGCAGGTGCAGTACTTGCCCTAAGATGTGCTGCTGTGAGACATGAGCTGGACTGGACACTCCTCAGAGGGACCCCCACCTCAGCCCCTCCGGGCTGCTGTGGCCGCTGTGAGATGGAAACGGCCCCGGGCTGCCCAGACACTGCACGTGCCTTCTGGCTTTTGCACAGGGGGGGATGCTTTGCTTCTTCTGCAGGAACCTGCCAGAGAACGATTTTGTGGTCTTTGGAGCAGAGTTCATGGACACATTGACGTGAAAGTCTCCAGCTGTGCAGCAAAAGGGCATCTCGGAGAGTCAAATGTTCTTCCATTTAACAGAAGAAAAATGGCACCATCCCAGAACCTGGCAATGCCAGTTCCACGTGCTTGTGGCTGCCTTGTGCTTCACGAGATGCTCCATAAAGGTTTCTCCTTGTGGTGCTTCTTCCCCAGCCTCCATCCATCTGCCTTGCCGTGTGGAAGATGCTTCCAGGGCTCAGCATCCTGGCGGGATGGAGCCCAACAACAACAGAGGCTTTGCCCTGAGGCAGGGCTGTGTTAGGAAGGATGAATCCGTTCCCATGGCTGAGCTGGATGCCTGCAGTGCCAGAGCTGATGCTCCACGGGGATGGTTTGCTGCAGACAGGAGACTTGGACCCTCCTGCTGAGCGTTTGTGGGTGAAGGGCTTCGCCAGGCCAAAGTCATCTGACATTTTTCTCGGGGGCGGGTGAAGTTAATGAGTCCAGATTAGGCAGTGCGGAGGCTGGGGAGCTGGATTTCTGCTGAATATATATGAAGACAAATGTAAATTCTAAACTTTCTAGGGAGTATTTTTACCCTGGCTCAGTGTTAACATTGATAAAAATAGTCACAAATTAGTGCAGGAGTAGAAAGTAAAATTGGGGCTTTTTTTTTTCCCCTGTTAAAACCATGCATCTGTTTCTCTACCAGGAGTTAACCTCTTACATGCATTAATGAAACATGGGGTAAACCATCAACAAGTGCCCTCTCCTGACAAAATAACTCCTACTACATTAAATAATTAGGAAGGGAAGCTGAAGTTAAATAAGAAGCCTTTTTTAAAATTTTTTTTTTAAAGATAGAAAAAAGTGATTCAGTCAGTCCCAGAAATTCAGCAGTGCAGGAGGATGTTAACATCTCACCAGCCCACCTGCCTGGTTCCTTAGCACCCAAACGCTCGCAAAGGTGATGGGAGGTATCAGCCCCACTCTACAGATGGGAAGAGTGCAGTGCACAGAACTGTGATTTCACTCAACGTCACCGAGCGAAACAGAAGCTGGCCTGGGGGCCCAGGTTACCTGAGCAAATTTCCAGCTGAAATCCTGCTCACAAAACACTGCTTTGAGCTGCCAGTCCAGGGAGGTGCTTCCTCTCTTGGTACTGGTGGATATTTGACCACAGGCACCTGAGACGGGTGAAGACTCCTTCTAGAAGGAGCTTAATAGCTTTATGGATTGGTATCTGGGCCACCAATCATACCTGATACCTCTTACTAGATACAGCAAACTGCTGATGAGCGGTGAGAAGGTAAGTCCTCCGAAGGTTTAGCTGCTACAGCCCAGATTCGTTGGGGGAGAGACTGGAAGGAAAATCCTTTGGGGTGAAGTGTTGTGGAGAAAGTGCATGTTAAAAAGAAAAAAGCTCTTCAGAGGTTCATTTTTAAGAAGAAAATGCGTATTAACTTCTGACCAGCTTCTAATTTGCTTTACTCTTCAAATCCTCAGGAGCCCCTGCGTCACCTAAGCTGTAGGTAGTACCATGCATCCCATTGGGGTGTGACACCTTCTGCCCTTTACTCACATCTTGCCTCCCCCCTTGGCTCAAAGTAGGGTCTGTCACATCCTTGGGATCCTCTGCAGGGGCTGCCAGGGCCTGGAGTGGATTTTGGGCAGACATCTGCTAACGATGCACTTACCTTGTGTTCTGCCAGGATGCACGGTCTTTGTTTCTAAAACATCAAAACAGCCTGTGGGCTCTGCAGCCAGAGAATCTGGGAAAGGAGAGGTGGTGGTGATGGAATGGGGAACCTGAGATGGCATCTGCACCGGTACCACGGGAGATGGGACAGATGAAGACAAAAGCACTCTGAAGCCAAGCCAGCAAGATGGGGCTGTGGGCACGGGGAAGTTGCCTAGTCTCTGCACTGGGCATCGAGTAGAAGGACTGTTGGAGGAGAAAGTCTTCCCACAGCAGCAGAACAGCCAGAAAGATGCACACAACCTGTATTAGGAACCCGGGGTCAGGTCTGGTAGGATGGCATGGGGACAATGGCAATTCCCAGGCTCCTCAGGGCAGTGGTCACAGCACCAAACCTGCCGGAGTTCAAGAAGGGTTTGGACGATGCTCTGAGGCACATGGTGGGATTCTTGGGATGGTCCCGTGCAGGACTAGAAGCTGGGCTCGATGATCCTTGTGGGTCCCTTCCATCTCGGGGTTTTATGAATCCACGTGTAGAGTGGGTATCACTTTGTGCTGTCCTTGTCACAAGCACATGGGGCTTTTGGGAGACAAACACTGCCACCATCCTTGAGCCCCTGCCAGCCCCACTGGGCTGCAGGAGGTGCTGGCACACCGTGTCCTGGCCCCAGCCTGCAAGCCATGTCTCAGGAAACCTTGCGGGGTCGAGGTGCCTTCTCCGTGGCAGGGGATTTGGGGGAATGCCCGCAGCTCTCCGCAGAGCAGGGATTTCTTCTCTGACGGGAGAAACCCCCCTGGACGTCAATCCCCGGAGCCTGGCAGGATGGTGCCTGTGGCGGAGGCGCACTTTGGAGCGGCCGACTCCAGAGGGCAGCACGACGACGGGCTGGCACCGACCGCTGCCCCTGCCCGCGCCTGTGCCCGCCCGCGCTGCCCGCCCTGCCCGCGGGCTGGCAGGGGCACTCAGCAGGATGACCCCTACCCCTGGGAGCCCGGAGCAAGGAGAAGCGAGGGGAAGCTCTTCCAATGTCCCTCAGGTCCTGGCTGGGCAGGCAGAGGATGTCACCCTGCTGTTAAGTGACACTATTTTGCTTTGGCCCTTCTCGGGGCAAAATCTGGTCTCGTCTCCGCAGGTGACGCGTCTGGAGCCTGTCCCGAAACTTGTGTGGTTGCTGATGCGACCGCAGAATGGAGGTGAAGCATTTCTCTTCTGGTTTCACAGGACCACACGCTGGCAGCTACACCTGCCTCCCTCACAGCACCAAAAAGGATCCCCGTAAGATTTCTGGGCCGTTTTCGGCACAACGGGGACTTTAGACCCAGATTTTAGTTCTTTGCACAAGCCGCTGCTGTTCCCCTTGTGAATTGAAGGTGCTTCGATAAACATTCTGAAAGGTCAGCTATTTTCACTGTGCCTGTGGCTTGCATAAGAACCTCAACATCCTCTGCTGCAAAGAGCAGTGTTAGGAACTTCCTACTGCCACACTGAATCACAATAGCTTCCCACAGCAACCAGTGGTAAAAATAAACTGGGCAAGGGGAAGTGGACAGCTTCTGCTGTTCCGCTTTCTTGGGCACACTTGAGTCACAAAAAAAGCGATGTAGAACAAGACATTTATTTTGCTGATGCCAATGAAATCCATGAATGGTTCAGAGCACGGTCCCGCTGAAATCACGGAGTGTTTTGCAATGAGATGCTCGTTGTGCTCAGAGTTAAGCATGTGCTCAAATGCCGTCCTAAGTCAGTATTTTCCTTAGGATCCAGCCTTGGGAATTAGACTGAAAGGAGGCAGGGACCCCTGCACATCTGAGTGCTGCTTTTGTACTAAAGGCACAGGAATGTAGCCCTCTTGGGATATTTTATGCGTTGAGGGTAAATAAAAGACCACCAAGGAGACAGCGGCTCTGTAACGGTTTCAGGAGTAGATCTCGGCTTCGAGAAAAGCAGATTTCGGCCGGAAGAAAAGTGTCTTCCAACACAAATCAATTTGAAGTTTTGCCTAGAGACAATGTCATTTGAACAGCGCCGTTTTCAACAACATTACAACTAAGCCTCTGTGTGTGCACGTGTTTGTTTGCGTGTGGGGGAGTGTTTTAGGAGCAATATCTTTCCTGTTACACAAGGTACAGCCCAGCTCTTGAAATTCAGCCAGCTAGGAAGAGAACCTGAGGAGACCTAGTCAGGTCGCTGAGCCTGGGAATCTGCTGGTGAAACAGACCCTGCCTCTTCCCTTCAAACGGTGTGTGCTGACCAAGTCTATATCGAGAGGCTAAAGAGATGAGAAGTTAGGGAGAAAAAAAAGAATTGTTCATCTGTCCCAGACTGGGGAGAAGGAATGGTTCCCACTCATGCTCAAAAGAATTTGGAGAGCAAGGGCTTGTAGGATAAGCCATGTGAGAAGGGACCACAGCAGAGCTCCAGTGAAACCTCTGGCTGAAAGCTGGGTCAGCCCTGGGGTCAGGCCAGGTTACCTGGGGATGCGTTGAGTTGGATCTTGAAAGCCAGCAAGGATGGAGATTGCACAACCTCTCTGAGCAATCCACCAATGTTTGACTGCCTGCATGGTGAAAATAGACTGCAGTAGAAGTGGCTCATACAGAACCACGTTTTTAATGTCATCCTGCTCATTAAAAAGAGAAAGATCAAATCTATTTTGTAACAGGAACAGTTTGTGTGAGGCACGGAAAACTTCTGGTACCAGAGGACTGATTCACATGAAAAGGAATGTAAAAGATGGAAGGAAACCAAAGGGTGCCTCCAGTAACATTCCTGTCTTGAAATGTTAGTGTTGCAGCACAAAAGGTTTGTATTTATAGTAGTGGATACCAACAGGGAAGATACTCTAAAAATAAACAAGGATGCACGGATAAAAACATCGATGTTGTAGCTCATTCTGAGAACGAAAGGGAATGCGGAGGCTTAATGAGTCTCAGTCGATTTTATTTTAGAACTCTGAGTTCCTGTCAAAGACCAAACAAGGCTGGGCACGACCCACTCAAAACCCACGCGGGCCTCCACACCCGCCGGCCCGTGGACTGGGTCACTTCGCTGCCTGACCTTTTCATTAAACTTTAGCCCGAGGTCCGGCGGAGGGGCCGGGGGGA
>VZTA01028207.1:355017-423618 GCA_013398855.1 Mohoua ochrocephala | reverse complement strand
ATGGCTGCGGCGATGCCGTGCAAGAGCGCGGAGTGGCTGCAGGAGGAGCTGGAGTCGGGCGGCGGCCGCTCGCTGCTGCTGCTCGATTGCCGCCCCCACGAGCTCTTCGAGAGCTCGCACATCGAGACGGCCATCAACCTGGCCATCCCCGGGCTCATGCTGCGCCGCCTCAAGAAGGGCAACCTGCCCATCCGCTCCATCATCCCCAACCACGAGGACAAGGAGCGCTTCGTTAAGCGCTGCAAGGCCGACACCGTGCTGCTCTACGACGAGGCCACCGCCGACTGGCAGGACAGCGGTGCCGCCACCTCCGTCCTGGGGCTCCTGCTCCAGAAGCTGCGCGATGACGGCTGCAAAGCCTATTACCTGAAAGGTGAGGTGCCCTTCGCCCTCCCTCCAGCCCCGTCCCGCTCCCGCAGCCCATGTCCGTGTCCCCCTGCGCAGCCCCTGGCCGGCCGCTGCATCCCCGGAGTGCCCATCCCCTGGCCGGACGGAGGTGGCTGGCTTGTTTTGCTTCCTTCCCTCATTCCCTCTGCCTGATTTATTTTTTTTTTCCTCTATATTTTTTCCCCCCTCCTCTGCATCCCGCTTTAATCCCCCGCACAAAATGGTCGCAGGCTGGAAGCGGCCGGGAGCGCCCCGCTTCTTCCTGCGTCGCCTCCCCGGTAGCGGCGGGAGGACCCCCCCAGCCCCGCCGCCGGCGCGGTCCCTCCAGCGCTGCCCAGTCCCAAGCCGGCCCCGGCTGGGCAGCGCCGGGCACCCCTCGCCTCCGCTCCCCGGAGGGAAGCCTTGCGGGGGTTCCCTGCGCCGGCGCCAGGCTCCTCTCCAGCCCCTCCGGAAGGGATGGCCGGATTTTGGGGGGCAGCAGAGCCCTCCTATATTTTTATTTTGCCTCCCTCCACAACCAAAAAGCGAGCGCTTGGGTTTTCCTCCCCCTTTGCCAGGCAATGCCGCGGGTCTGGAAGGGCGCAGCCCGGCTGCTCCCCCGGGGCAAGGCGATGGGGAGAGGGGAGCTGCGCTGCGGGGGAGCCGAACCCCGCACCCCGCACTCGCCCTTCCGTGAGGGCTGGGGGTGCTTTGGGGGCTTTGGTTTTTTGAGGGTTTTTTGGCCATTTTGGAAGATCGCAGCGGGCTGAGCAGAGCCCACAGCTGGGCTGCTGGGACCCTTCCCATCCTCCCAGCGCTCCCAATCCGGTCGCTGGGTGGCGGGTTTGAGGCAGGAATAACAGGAGAGCGGGGGAGCGTGTGTGGGGGAGAGTGCTCAAGAAAGTTGCCACTTGCGGCTCTTTAAAAAACACGGCTGTTCCTTAACAGACCCTTTTTGGGGAGCCGGGGAAGCCCCTGGTGGTGGGGTGGGGTGGCAGGGGGACAGGCAGGTATTTGGGAACCAGCCCTCAGGGCTGCGCAGCCCGGACATGCCTCCTTCGAAAACATTGTGGGGGGCGAGCACAGGGGTTGATCCCATTCCCCCCTCGACCCTCCGATCCCTGCCCGTGGGCGAGTCTCCCATCCCATCATCCCATCCCGGTTTGGGGTTTCCCCATGGGCTCCGTTGCTCCCTCGCTTTGCATTCCTGCTTCTCTCCCCGCCGTCCTCATCCCTAGCAGGAAGGAGCGGCTTTGAAGTTACTCCTAAGCTCTCCCCGATGGGCAGGGGAGGAGCTGAGCCCCTTTCTCTGCCTTTTTCCGGGAGCCTCGGTGGGAAATGTTTCCAATTAAAATTCCAAAATGGCTCCTCGGCGCTGTCTGGCGGCGCGGGGGGAGGAGGAGGGCGAGGACGAGCCTTTTTCATGAATGGATGTGGCAGGAGCTGTCTGTCCTGCTCAGTGACCCCGCCACAACCGCCGAACCCACTAACGAAGTTTCCAGGAGCCCTTTCTAATTAAACCATTTGTCAGTGTCAGATCCCGATGGCTGAGCTCTGCTTTAATACTGCCTGGAGAGGAGGTAGATCGGTGGGGTTTTTGCTTCCCTGCCTCTGCCTTCCTTCCCAAGCTGCTGAGCTGAAGAGCGGAGAAAAAGACTTGGGGGCAGACGTGAAGGGTCCCATCCCTCTGCACTCCTGCTGTGGTTTGGGTGAAGGAAAACCCTGTGACACTGCTCTGTTGCAAAACCTATTTTTAGTGATAAAATAGTTGAGAGGATCACTGTGTGGCAAAACTTAGGGTCTTTTTTCCTGCTTGGAGATGAATTATTTCATTGGGTTTTAGTGCCTGGGGGTGAGTATGTGGTGGCTGTCCTTGATCTGTCTTTTTAGACACGGTACTTTTGTACTTGTCTGTCTTAAGTGGCATAATAGCTCTTGCCTAAACTGCCCCAGACCCATATTTTTGAGAAGCTAACAAGGTGAGATTGTGTCTTAACACTGATTTTATTTGTGAATGTTTCTTTCTTTTGCGGTTGAGATTTGGCCCCTCTTTTTCACTAGCAATATTGAACTTTGTAAGAACCACTCTTTGGTCTCCTGGGACCTGTTTGCTCAGTATCAGTCTGCCCAGGGAAGATGAGGGAGCCAGGGAGATGCTTTTCTTGGTGTGAAGTTGAAGGGATACCAACTTTTTGCTGGTAAAGACTTTCTGAGTAACATAGGTATGTTCACAGGTAGAAGGATTTCCCATTCTGGAGAATAAACCATCTTTTTTTCCTTCTCTCTCTGCCTCTGCCCTTCCCTCTCTCCTTTCCCCCTTCCCAGGTGGCTTTAACAAGTTTCAGACTGAATATTCTGAGCACTGCGAGACAAACCTTGACAGCTCCTCACCCAGCAACTCTCCTCCAGCATCGGTCCTTGGCCTGGGAGGGCTGCGGATAAGTTCCGACTGCTCGGATGGCGAATCCGACAGGGAACCCAGCAGTGCCACGGAGTCGGACGGGAGCCCCATCCCTAACAATCAGCCTGCCTTTCCGGTCCAGATCCTACCTTACCTGTACCTGGGCTGTGCCAAAGATTCGACCAACTTGGACGTCCTGGGCAAATACGGCATTAAATACATCCTGAATGTGACTCCTAACCTGCCAAACATGTTTGAGCATGACGGAGAGTTCAAGTACAAGCAGATCCCCATCTCAGATCACTGGAGCCAGAATCTCTCGCAGTTCTTTCCCGAGGCCATTGCTTTCATTGGTAGGTAGTTGGCAGAACATCTCTTTTCATACTCACCGCTTGGGAATGTGGTGTGCCGCTTCCCAGGGCTGCTGCTGTCTCCAGCCTCACCTCTGTGGGGCACAGCATCAGCTTAGCAGCCGGGTGTCATGCTGTGAGGTGGCACATCTGGTGCACGTCACCCTGGCTGGGTTCAGGGAGGGCTCCCCTTCCAAAATTCAGCTCTCTCGCAGCACCTCAGCCGAGCTGCCTGCAAGCGGTCGGACTGGCCCCGCTGCCTCTCGCCCTTGTGTTGGGGTCTGCGCTGGTGTGAAATGGCTAAACCCAGGCAGTGGGGAGCTCCTTTGCCTGCTCTGCTTGGGGATGAGTGTTGATGGGAGCTGCATTAGTGTGACTGGTGCCAGCAATTCCTCAGCCCCAAATGTGGTTAGAATCAGGGAGAGTGTATGTGTGTGTTTGCTTTTCCCAAGGGGATTTGCTAGTCTAGTTGGGATCCTGCTGTAAGTCACCCTAGCATAACTAACTCCTTGTATGGATACTTCTCCTAAGGTAAGTGTCAACACAATGAGTTAGTGATTATAATTACACTGCAGAGTTTGGATGGAAAAACTGCTCTGCAGACAGCCCCTGCGACAGTTTAGGCTGGTGGTGGTGGGGTTCAGGAAGGAAGATCTCTTCTCTCAGGCCGGCCTTGACTTTGAGAATTGCTTCTTATTCTGTGGGAAGTGTGCGTTGGGCCGAACAGGGATGTGCACTTCCAGCCTGACCTGTGCTGTTTGCTCACGGTAGTCATTAGCCTAATCAGCTCTGTTTTATGGGGGTGAATGGCACAGACAGTAGTGTCACCGTTAACTATTAAAAGCCCCGTGGCTTCATGTCTGATTAAAAACAGTTGTATAGGTAAAGGAGAGGGGGACCTTTACCTGCAGACTGAAGCCTGTGCAGCCCCTTTCAGTGTTGCCCGTTTCAGACCCCGTGGCTTGCGCTTGCTGTGCTGTAAGGCCTGAAGTGGGGCAGAGCAGTGGTGGATCCTGGGCTGCTCTTCAGCTGTCAGAAACCGTGGTTCCCACACGCTCTCCTTTGCCCCCAGCTTCTGCCCTCCAGTAACACGATTGTGGTCAGAAGCCGCTGCTTCAGTGTGGCAACAGGGACCTGTCTGATGTCCCGTCTGCACTTCCTGCGTGAGTGCGGTGCTAAACGTCAGGGCTGAGGTACAGTGTCCCCGCTGACATGTGGCATTTGGGATCCGTCTGCTCCAGTCAGCCAGTGTCTCTGTGAACGCCGAGCTTGTGCTTTCCAGCTAATGACAGGAAATGGAGGATTACCTCACTCTAAAACCAAACACCAAGAAATGCCGTGCAGGTCAGATGAAAGGCAAAAATGTCTGGAAAAATGTCGAACGGGAGAGCCCGGGGGGAGGGCTGGGTACACTGGGTGGTGATTGCCCACCCTACTGGAAATTCTTGCCTGGTTTTGGAGGCTGGGCAGAAAACCTGTTGTAGCTTGGGTCTGGATTTTTGTTTTGCCTGCATCTTCTTTGCCCTTCCCTGCACTTACGGTGCCAGAGTGTCTCTTACCTCTGGCTTTGCCCGAGGATCCTCTTTCTCCTGCCACCTTTTCGCTCCCCGCCAAGCTCTCAGTCAAATGACTGACTTCAAATAGGGCTGCCCAGAAGTAAAAGCAGCGCTGGGTACTTGCGTGCATTCAGTGCTCTCAGTGGCGTGTCCCTCTTTCAGCACTAGATGTCAATTCATAAAGGGATCACGCTGTTCCGGCTGTGCGAGAGACAATGAGTGTGTGTGTGCTTTTCAATCGGTGGCAAGGGAGGGGAAATTTCGCCGCTGTTCTCTCACCATTTTTCGGTCCAGCCTGCATTCCTGCTTCCCGCTACCATTCATCCTGAGAGTCTCCTCCAACACAAGCGTTTGTTTGTAGTGAAGTGCATTTCTGTCGATCCTGAAGAACAATTTCACAATAAGGGAAGTTCCTGCACTTCAGACTCTGCTTAAATTGGCATTGGCTGCATTCACGTAACTTTCTAGTGGAAGGAGAACAAGAACAGCAGAAGAGAGTAGCTCATGTGCTGCTGGGCTGCAGCCTTGCCCTGAGTGCACGGCCTTCCCTGGTTTAGTTGGCGTCGAGGTGGGTGTGCTGTGCCCAGCCACCAGCATCTCCCTGGAGCTGTTGTCTCCAGCTCCATCTGCCTCCTGTGGGTTACTCCATCTCTCTTGAGCAGAGGGTACCGATGCTCCCCAGGCAAGGGATGTGTTGCTAGACGTGATTCATGCTTCTCAAGCACATGAGATGCTTGGCCTTGCTGGGGAGTGCAGCTTTGCCGTGCAGTGGGGATATCTCAGGAGCCCTGTGGAGAGAGATGTGGGTGTCCAAGGGACATGGGATGGTGTCACTAGGGGCAGGGGATCCAGTTCTGGCAGCCGTCGTGGTGCTAGGAGCTTGCAGCTGCCACCTGGCCCCGCTCCAAAGCCACGCGTTTTTGGTGCAGAATAATGGACTCCCCCTTCCCCTTGTCTTGTTTCAGATGAGGCCCGTTCTAAGAAGTGTGGGATCCTCGTTCACTGCCTCGCTGGCATCAGCCGGTCCGTAACAGTCACTGTCGCCTACTTGATGCAAAAACTCAACTTGTCCCTGAACGATGCCTATGACTTTGTGAAAAGGAAAAAATCCAACATTTCCCCAAACTTTAACTTCATGGGCCAACTCCTGGACTTTGAGAGGACTCTGGGACTCAACAGCCCCTGTGACAACCGCTCGCCCAGTGAACAGCTCTACTTCACCACCCCCACCAACCACAACCTGTTCCAGCTGAACACTCTGGAGTCCACATGAAGAGGACGCTGCCTGGTCGGGAACTCGAGCATCGAATCGCTTCTCTTGAGTATTTCAACTCTTAAGAAAATACCCGTCTTGCCAGGCAGCTCTGAGATGAGTAGCTTCTCTGGGCAGAGGTGCCTGATCGCTGCTTTACGAAGGCTAATGCCGCTCACTAGTATCCTGATCCAAGTGGTTTGAAGAGGTAGTGTTTTTACAGGGGGTTATTTAACAGGGGCGATGTTACAGCGTTTCGAACGCAGCTGTCACCGGCAATAACCGCTTTCCTGGGTGCATTGGGACTGTCAGAACACGCACACGTGTGAAGAGCTACCGGGGGTTAGCTTGCTGTGGAAAATGAGGAGATTTATGCACTTGGAAACCTCGAACAAAAGGTGTTGGGCCAAGACTGTTTTAAAACCCAAGTTTACTTTTTTTGATTTAAAAAAAAAAAATAAGAAAAGGTAGATCTTACTCGAGCTTTGGGTTCAAACTCTTTTTAAATGTGTAAGTTCTTGACTGTTTGTACAGACGAGGTTGCAAAACCAGTATTTTATTCTGTTTCTTGTTTGATCATTTATTATTTTTTTTAATCAAATGTTTATATTGACCAAATGCATTTTGCACACTTTGTGAAGCCTTGGTATGTCCTGGCATATTACTGGGTACTCCAGAGAGAGATACATGCTGCTGTTGTTGTTGTTAGCATCTGGTAGGAAGCTTTGTTATGTGTGAAGGCCAGTTGGGCTTAAACGCAACCCCTTCACCACTCCTGCACTCACAATCACAAACTCTGCACTGATTCAGCCAAGGTGACTAAGCCGCAAGCTTTTTTTTAATGCCACCCCTGCCAAAAACACTGTTTGCTATTGCCAGAGGTAAAACTCTTGTAGCCTCCAGAGTTGGTAGAAGCATGTCTGAGCCCGGCTTCATTCTCTGCTGCCTCTTGACTGACTTAACGTCATCCAGCTGGCCCGAAACCATTCCAGCTTCCCGAGTCCAGAAGGTAGTTGCGATGCTGGCGTTTCTTGTGCACACTGGATTCTTTGCCAGGTGTGCGGGGTGGAGGGGGAATGCAGCGAGCGCCTGGAGCAGAGCGAGGATTGTGTGGCGGGACAGGACTCGATCGTCGCGCACGGAGCGCGTGAGGGGAGTGAAGAGGTGTGGAAATGATGAGGAGAGCATTGTAACAGAGAATTTTTTTATATATATATATATATATATGAATATATATATTAACTGGCAAATTCTGAGATGATTGGAGCTTTCAACAGAGGTTCTGATTTTTTTTCTTCCTCTTTCGAATAACTTTATGCCGTGCCTTCTATTCTGAGAAGACTTGTATGTATTTCTGGCTAGTGTTTGGCAAACTCCTTTTACCAGGCTGGGAGGGGAGGAAGTGGTAATAATTTCTGGGAGGAGGGCAGAACGGATTTGGAGATTTCTTTATTGGCTGCAATGTAGTCCCTCCTTTCTCCCCCCTCCCTGTCCACTTTAACTCTCACGTAACTGAAAAAAAAAAAAAAAGCCACGGATTTTTTTCTAAATATCCAGTTTTTTGTACTTTTTTCAAGAAAAAGAAAAAATAATAAAAAAAAAATAATCTCCATCTGGAGGAATGTTTGACGCTGTCACATCCTGAAACTGTTCTTTTTGTTAAAGATGTTATCAGAATGTTGGAATGAGCTTCTGTTTCTTGTTTTCTGGTTGTTTTTTGTTTGTTTGTTGGGTTTTGTTTGCCACAATGTTGGGATCGTGGGTCATTGGAAGGGAGAATGGGCGTACGGTTGTGAGTGAGAAAATTGAGAATATCCTAATTGCATCTTACCTCATGGAGGAATTTATTTTTTCAGGGATTTTTTGACAGTGCATCTGTATTGCATTACAGCTAAGCTGGTTTGTAAAGGCTTCCTGTGCTGTTAGTGGTCTTTATTCTTTAAAGGAAAAAAATAAGATGCATTTTCTGATTAGTACAAATGAGAGCTTGTTAGTGAGGAATGGTTCTGCTTTCTGAGTTATGAAGGAAAATTAGTGACCCTATATATACTGATCCAATATTGGGACTTTGTTTATATTGCAAATAAATATTATTTTTTCTTTAAAAATGATGTTTGTGTCAGATGCTTGTCTAGCCTCTGCCCATATAAGGGCACACTGCTCTTATCCATTTTTTATGGTCAATTAGGATCCTTCTGTGACCATGGAGAGCATTTGCTGGGCCGTGTTCAAGTGTGGTGTTTGGTTTCATGCACAGCTTAATTTTTAAGACCTGTGGTAAAATGGAGAGGGGGAGGTGGGAGGGCGAGGAGAGGGATAGGGGGGTATTGGATAAACTGGAGAACAAAGAACAGCTTGAGAATGGGACTGGCTTTGACCCCAGCCATTCCTCTGTGCCAAAAATAAATAGATAAACTAAAGACACTTTTGTTCGCTGTTTAAGCGTGGCCTACAAAGGCACGGCAAGGCCTTGCCCACAACTGTTGTGTTAGCAGACTTTATTTTGGTAGGACAGCGAGAAGTCAGGGGCTTTTGGGCAGCCACCTGACCACTTATCCCAGGGCCCCCGGAGAGGAGGAGGGGGTGCGGTGTGTGCTGCACTTGGGCTGTGCTGTGTTCCCTCTGTGCTCCCTGGATGGTTTGTGGGAAGTCTGCAGGGGCTGATGAGGATGCTTTAGGGTGAAACGTGGCTATAAACGTCTAAGTGCAGCCTAGCTAAGGGAGCTGTGGCTCCCCACGACTCTGCTTGTAGCTGGGCAGGACTGAGCAGGAATGGGTTCCCCCCAGCATTCCTTGTTTTAACCTGAATGGCAAGAAATTAAATGGCTGTTCAATTGTTCGGTTTCTCAGAGTAAGTGTATGTGTCATCTTGTTCTAATCCTAGGGCCTGAGCACCAAAGGCAGTTTTATTCCAGAAGCAGCTCGGGCTGGTGGGTGCAGAGGGGAGATAGAGGCCGAAGCAGGAGCCAAGGGAGTGTGTGCCTGAGTTTGTTTACTCCCAGACTCCATGATGGGAATCTATATATTGATTTAGAAGCCTGTTTGTGGCTAAACAAACAAAAATCTACCTAGTATGCAGGGGAAAGAAGACCTTTAGGTTTCCCCCTGTAATTACATGGTAGAGTAGCTCTTGAGGAAGATGGGAAACCATGCTGGAGGCTGGCTGTGCACTGGAGGAGTGCAGAACAGCTTGTCGGGTGTATGGCTATATTTGCTTCCATCTGATTTCCTCTTAGGATTTTCTGCTAAGGTGTGGAGCAGGATATCAGCATTGTAAGCACATTTGTGTGGTGGCTGAGTTGTGGCTGGCTGGAGCAGCACGGCTGCTGTTTGCCGTGGCCTTGGAGGAAGAGCTGATGTGCAGGGAGCCGCCAGGCTGCTCCTTGGGGACCTGATCCCTGATCTGCTCCCTCAGGGACCTGATCCTGGGCCGTGCTGTGAGTGTCCTGGCACTGTGACACTCAAAAGCCCTGTTGTCAAAGGAAGGAGATGACCTGTCTGAAAAATCATCCTGCCACCTGCAAGCAGGACCCAGAGGAGCTTTTTCCAAGCTTCCTGGCCTCAACAGCAAGGAGCAGCCGGCTTGGCTGGTCTTCAGCCGTCGGTGTTTTACAAATCTCGGAGGGTTTACAAATCCTTGGAGACCTGATGTCCTATAATTCAGTGAGGAGAAGAGAACTGACATCAGGCAAGGGGCAGTGCTGGAGAAATAGTTACAGAGGGAAAAGAGAGCGTGGGGTCTGTCTACACTCCCTTGCAGAGGCAGGCACGAGCACTGGCTGAGCGTAGGAGCACAGGCTGAGTGAGAAAGCTGGTTATGTTCAGAGCAGTGGAATTTGGCAAGGAGATACAGCTTCCCACACGCAGCAGGGAGAAGCTCCTCGGTTAACCCATTGATTCCAGGCGAGCTGTTTGTGAGATGCTCTGTGGTGTTCTACTCTACAAAACCAGGTGATCTCCTGTCCCTGGGTTTTCACACATGATGCCACAAGCCCTCAGGTGATATGAGAGGGAATTTATCTTTTTTTTTTCCCCCGATGGATGACTTTATCTTAACTCATTTGAACAGTTAGAGGGACCACGGGTCCCAGGTGCTTTCAAAAAGCTTCTCCCTCCATTTCAAGTTGTGGCAAAAGCACAAAGCTAAGCTTCTTGCAATTCCCCACTGGGAAGCCCAGCATTGGGAGCCCTGTGAGCAGGATGCAAGCTGAGGGAAGGGTCTTTGTGGTTACTTGTAGCTTTTTTCCCCTTGCTTGTGTCTACCCTTCCCTTGGTGTGGCATCAAACATATCCTGAGCATGATTCAAGTCAACCTTTGCAGCTCTGCACTTGCCTGCTGTTGCGACACCCCGAGACGCATGTGGAAAAGCAGACGCTTCCTGCTACCATCCGAGTTTGGGTGCTCGCATTTCCAAGGTAACCAGGTTATTTGTGGGCTGTTACATTCTCGTTTTATCCTTTATGTGAGGAAATCAGGCTATTTGCAGTGTTGTAAAGGCACGCAAATATTTCAGCTAATAAACACATCTCTGTATTTACTGGCACAGGCTGTGATTGTCGTGCTCTGGGCTGTTCGGAATGTTTGTGAAAACGGGCTTTCTTCTGGATTTTGTGCCATTTGCTCCTGTGCTTCCTCAAATCTGTCTCCTCATTGTGGAGCGCTGGGCTGGCTAAATGTAATCTGGGGTGAGAGGGTGCGTGAGGGATTGTTCACCAGGGACAGCAGCTCCCGGGAGTCCCATCCAGCCTCCACGTCCTGTTCCTGCGAGTTCCTTCATTCAGACTGTATAGTTCCCCTCTCTACTGGCTTTGTCCTTTGGCCTCTTGCTGTGTCACCAACAGGTCCGTGCTCCCGGCTGCCACACGTGTGTCAGCACCGAGCGTGGCTGTTCTCTGGGGGCCACGCTCAAGGGCCAACAGCCGCTGCTGCGGCCTCTGTGTGGGAACCGCCACAAATTGGCGGGAAACCGTGAGGGGGGAAACCGTGAGGGGGGAAACCGTGAGGGGGAAAACTGTGAGGTGGGAAACCGTGAGGGGGGGAAACCGTGAGGGGGGGAAACCGTGAGGGGGAAACCGTGAGGGGGAAGAAAACTGTGAGGGGGGACAACGTGAGGGGGGAAACAGTGAGAGGGAGAACCGTGAGGTGGGACAATGTGAGGGGGGAAACCGTGAGGGGGGAAACTGTGAGGTGGGACAACGTGAAGGGAGAAACCATGAGGGGGGAAACCGTGAGGGGGAGAACTGTGAGGCGGGAAGTGATCGGTGTCCAGCCTCAGGACAGCTGTCCCCAGCGTGGGCAGTGGCAGCCACTTGGGGTCCCGCCTCCCCACCAGCTGCTGTGACACCTCGGGTGCCACCTGGGGGGACCCCGACTGGTGCTGTGGGAAGGCCTGAGAGGCTCGTGGCCATCACAGTGGCTGGGTCCTGCAGAGGATGAAGAGTCCAGGGAGGAAGGCTCCGAACCAGCTGAACCCCTCAGCCTGCGATGGAGGTGGCACCCGCTGTCAGAGACTGGGAGCTGCTCACGAAGGAACTGCAAGTTTCTGGAGCCTCCGGGCTCCTCCCTGACACCACCCTGGTGCTCTGCTCTGCCGTGCCGCCATCCTGGGTTTGGAGCGGGAGCTGGGTCAGGGCAGAAGCTGTGCTTCAGCTTTGGTGGCTCTGTCAAGGGTTGGGGTTTAATTATGGGTTGGGAATGAATCCTGCAGCAGGAGCAGCTGCCCGGGCTGGCTGGCTGGCCCTGGACTGCTGGGACCCAGCCTCCATGGGCTGTGTGGACCCCTTGGCGCTGGGGCAGTGCAGACCCTCCTCCTCGGCCTGGTGCAAGGCGAGACCACCAGTGCTTTGCTGGCCTTTCTTCCTCCTTTCCGAAGAAAGGAATTTTCATAGCTGAAATCGCTCTTGTTCTGCATTATCCTTATTTCCTTTCCCTGGTTTCTCCTCTGCCTCCTGTTTCTTCAGATGGTTGGGAGTTGAGGTGATCTCACGTGGCAGTGGCTCCTGCAAAGCTGTGGTCCTTCCGTAGGAGAAAGGAGCCCTGGACTCCTCTTAGAGACATTGGGACGTGTTGGAGATGGAGACCAGCTGTGCTATGGGGAGCTTTGGAGGGGATATCTGTATCATTTCTGTGCTGCTCAGTGGTGCAAGCAATCCAAGAGCATGTAGGGCTCTAAGAAATATCTGGTGAGGGACCCAAGTCTGGGGAGAAAGGGGAATCCAGACAGATTTATTTATTTTCCTACTTTCTTTCCCTAGAGAAACATCTGGCTTATGTAAAGCCATTTGCTGGGTTTTTCTCCGCTTTATTTTGAAAGTCTCTGCAATCAGGCATTCTGCTCTTCTCATCTCCCATCACTGCCTCAGGGGAAGATTCTTCATGATTTGGGGTTTTGCTTTTATGAAATTTACTCTTTGTTTCTGGTCTGTGTTGTCTTTTTCTTCTCTCCTCTTTCCTTTTCTTGTAAAGGACTGCTCCAGTTTGACTTGTGGTTTTGCCTTGCTTTCTTCCGGGAGGTGAATTGTTGTGATAAGCCCTGCAGAAAATGGGAGGGAGCAGACTGGTGCGTCGGCGAGACCCTGGTCACTGAGATGGCATCAGTGAAAGCCCTGTGCCAGGAGAAGCTGAGCTCCGAGGTTTGACTGAATCCCAAAAGCACAGCATTTTTCTGTACGTGAGATTTTGAATTGAATGATGTATGAGGGGGTGCAGTTAGAGGGATTAGCACTCTCCTTCCTTTTGCCAATGTGGCTCTGATTTGAACCCATCATTTTCCCATGCATTTATCCTGGCAGTGAAGTGCTCAGGACCTGGTGAAAGATTTACAGCCCTGCTCCAGTGATGCAGTTTGTTTGGGTCTTACTCTAAATTTGCCATTTCCTCTCCCTGGGTGGCTGATTCCCCACTGCTTGGAGCAGGCAGTGGTCCAGGCAGGATCACAGCCCCAAGAGCCAAGCAGGATCCTCTCAGAGCTCTTCAAAGCGAGATGCTGGAGGAGAGTTTGATGGGATTCAGGGTGCTGAGCCTGCAGAAAGCTGCCCTGTCTTCTGACAGAACAAGGATCAGCTCTGCTGTCAGCTCCATCTCCGTGTCCTCTCTGCCATTTTTCACCGTCCCTCTGCCCGCATTCCAGCTGCTGTCTTTGAGTGATCCTGTGCTAGAGGTTCAGGCAGGCTCCTGCATGTCTTGGCCTTGCATCCTCTTGGCAGAAAGCTGAGAGCGAGAAATGTTTGGGAAAGTCTTGTGGGTTTTTTTTGTTTGGGTTTTTGGTTGGGTTTTTTTTTGTTGGTTTTTTTTTTTTTTTTCAACAAGAAGCTTCACTATTCATTCATTCCCCAAATAGCTTTCCCTCTCATTGGACAACATCTTCCTGCTAGGACAGTCCAAGCCTGTTCTGACAGGCAGCTTATCTGCCTGGCAGCTCTGACTGCTTCCTCTGTCTCTCCTTTGTGTGGGAGGTGTTTTGTCTTTCCAAACTTCTGCTGACTTCAGTGGGCATTAGCTTGTGCCCAAACATGCACTGATAGTGCAGTTCAGTGCTGAAGTTCACCGCTGGTTTTTATTTATGTCCCTGCAGTGTGTTTTTCTTTGCAAAGGGAAGGATTTAAGTGGTTTGGAGAGGGGAGGAGAGTTGTTATTGAAAGTTAGTGGGGCCGAGGTTCTCCGTTCACCCTGGCTGCCTGCATCCTGCGAGTCCTGCAGCAGGACATGGTGAAGGCACTGGTGTTGAGGGGTGCCACGCTGATGGGGGTTCAAATAAAGGCCTGATCTGCAAAAACCCTCTATCTGAAAAAGCCTAGAGCATCCAGCTTGTTACTTGCCTGTGTTGCCAGCTGCTCAGGCAACTTGGAGAACTTTCCAGTCTAGTTTTAAATCTGGTAAAAGTGGAGAGAAGTGCATGAAGTGTGTGTGCATGAAGCAAGGCTTACAAATGTTGGTATTTTTAATAAAACAAAGTCGGTCATGTTTGAAGCTGCAGCTTGCCAGCGTGCACTCCTGATACGGAATCAATGCTTTCCTTGAGATGTGGTTTCCAGTCAACAAAACTCTGGATGATGGTTCTTGAATCTCCAGAATTTCTGTGAGCCTGTTCCTTGTGGGGAAGCATTTGGGTTTGTTTATGAAGTTCTTACCTTTTCTCCCTGACCTGTGGGATCCTTCCTGCTGCCCGTGTGATGCCACCACATGCCCAGTGCTACTGCTCGTGCGGTGGCAGCCCAGGGATGTTTGTAGGTCAGGGATGACAGATACTCGGCAGGACTCATCGGTGCTATTAATTAATTGCATTCCAACAGCAGCGAAAGCAGCAGCAAGACTAATAAACAAATTATAATCTACATTATGAAGCGGACAGGTGCCACCCACTCATTACCTGTCTTCAACCACTCTCATTACTACCCAGTCTTTGTGGGAACTAATCTCGCTGCTCAGTGTCCGACTTGTTCACTTAATGCCATTATCTGAAGCAATCGGCCTCTCCCTGTGAAAGAAGAGGAAGGTGCTTTTCCTGAGGCTTGTTCTCTGGATGCTGGAACACAGGGAGCTCTGGGGCGGAGGAGGCTGAAGGGCCCCTTTGCAAAAGCATGGCGTGGCTGGGAATTGGAGACTGAAATCCACAGGGACAGTCTGGGGAGGAGCTGGGCATGAGTAGCAGGATGGGAGATTGTCACTAGGAGGAAAAGTCTCATCTCCATGGATTAAGGAATAGTATCCAGTGAAAGGGATAATCGGAAGAGCCACTTTTTTTTTTCTTTCCAGATGTTTTCCAGGCTTTGGGAGCAAGTTGGGTTGCTGACTAATGACCCTTCTCTTTGTGGCTGCCCCAGGGCATTGCAGGAGGAAGTCCTGGTGGTGTTTCTGTGGGGACCAGTTCAAGCTCCCCCCAGGAAAAAGAAATTGAACTCCAGAAATTTCTTGCAGTGGTCTGGCTTAGGCTGAGCTCAGCAGAGTCGAGGATGCTCAGCCAGAGGAGCTCAGCCTCCTTGCCTGGCTGCTCCATTGCCTTGTGGGGGTCCCGGCGTTAATGACTGTGCTGTGCCTGGGCCGCAGCTGTTCTCCTTTCCTCACTGACACAACTGGGAGCCTTCCTGGAGAACATTACTGAAGCCTGGAAGATGAGGAGTTGGGCTGAGAGACCAGATGGGAAAATAGGTCTTTTTCAAGACACTCCATGGATGGCTGGACCATGGCCAGCCAGAGGCCCTGTTGTGCTCTCAGGGTTTTGGGATGTCTCATCAGGGGGTCACTAATGAGTAAATAATAAACCAAAAGATGAGAAACAAAGGCAGAGAGGTGAGCGGCCAGCTTTCCCAGTGGAGAATTGGCATCAGTCAGATACAACAAGGGCCTGTGAAGAGCCAGAACTGTTGAACGTGTCTGTTAATGAGAAAGAGGAATAAGTGGCAGATGAAGTTTTCTGTTGACTATTTAGAGTAGCACAACCCCAAAGCTGCACTCAATAGCTGTAGGAAGTTCTTACAATATGGAGTGGTGGGGTTGTAGCATATGTTGCTGAGAAAAGAAAAGCAATCCATCTCAAAATGGGATAATGTCACAAGGAAGAGAGATCTCAGAAGTGCAATGAACTGTGCTGTGGGAGCAAGGCTTGGTTCTGAGTAGGGTCAAAAAAACACCCAAAGAGCCTCTCGAAAAAGAGCCAAGAAAAAACTGGATAAATGCATTGTATGAATCGATGGTGAACAACAGGGTTTGGGGGGCGTTAGAGTAACTAATGCAAGGAAAATCCATTGAGTGCTTTTAAGTATCAATACACAGTATCTTGTTGAGAAAATCCCACATCTGCAAAGAGCTGGAGCCTGGCCGAGCATCAGTAATGTAACACAGTTACATGCTGCACAGCTGCACGGCCTGTTCTTACACTCTTTCCTTGGTTCTGCTGCTGAGTACCGTAGAAGACAGGACAAGAGGGCAGGATGAAGCTTGATCCAACAATAGTTACTGGCTGTGATTCCTCTGCTTTTCAAAATAAATGCTGTCCTGGAATAAGCTGTATGGCACATTGTGATTGTGTTTGTGTGTGAAGAGCTTTTGTGGAGGTTGCAGAGACCGTGCTCTCTCAGTAAAGAGAGCTGCTGAAGGGCATGGCTGGAGGAGAAGACTCCTGAGGCTGTTGTACATCTGATACCAAATGGACATTGCAAACAGACAGCCCAAGCAACAAGAGGGTCTTTGTACCAACAGAAACATTTTGTTCTTCACCAGCAACAGTCACTCTGAAATGGGCAGAATTCACAGGTGATGGAAAGCCATTGCCTGAGTCAACAGACCTGCCTCTTGTCTCCTCTGAGGAATGTTTGGGCAGGAAACCAACTCCAAAAGGATTTGCTTTCTTTAACCTGTCCTCTCCCATCACCCCTTAAGTACTGTGCTTCTGGTGAAGGAGAACTGGATGATGTGGATGGGTCAGGCCAACTCATCCTGCCCTCAAAGCCCTCGTGTGCTACTGTAACACACACCACAGTGGGGCGAGACACTGTGTGGGAGTGTGAGACAGTTCCTAATGTTCCTGTTGATCAAATGGCCCACTGAGTCTCCTGATCTGCTGTGGTGATAAATCCTAACAAGGACTCTCTCTTAATCCTCATTATCCTCTGTTGGCGCTTCCTGCCCACATACACTAGATATTTCCTATCAACAGGGAGGAACCTCTGTGGAAGATAGGATCAGATTCCCAGGAGCCAGGCTGTAGTAAGAGTGAAGAAAGAATGAGGAAACTGTCCTAATTTGAGGTTAATCTTATAAATACAGGGTTGGATACAGACAATAGGAAGAGAAATGCCAGGAGAGCTTTAGCATTTAGTTAGGAAAGGATCATCTTTTTCCAGGAGTAGCCTGAATTGTAACTTATGATGTGGTGAAGTTGCTGTTTGATGTCAGCTTCAGCAGAGGGGAAGAGACAGATTCAGCTTTGTGTTACCAGAGGAGGAGTAACCTGAGAAAAAAAAACCAGGGAAAGGTGTTTTTAAAAGCAATTTTTTGTCATTTGTATACTGATTCAAGCTGCGGTGCATGGATGGAGTGTTTAATTTCCCAGGTTTTATTTGAATAAGACACTAAACAAGGAGAAGAAAAGTGCTGTGTGATTTTTTTCCCGAAGCAGACATGCTAATATACCCATTGGGTAGTTAAAGTTGCATGGCATTGCTGGAAATGCAGAAACCCACAGATCTTTTCTTCTGGTGTGAGTGGGTTATTGGGGTGGGGTGTTTCTTTCCCCTGCCTAGACCCATAGCTGGAGCCTGGACCAGTCAGAGGCTTGGCCTGTCCCTCATGGCCACCTTTCTCGTGGGCCGGGTGGAGTGTGCTGAAGCTGTTTGTGGTGGGGAGTTCTCTACAGACAGTTGCTTTTATGAACCTTTTTAGAGAACCTGTTAAACTGCAGAGCTGCCTCCTGCCTGTCCCATCCACATCACCAGAGCCTGTGATGCCTCCGTGTGTTTCGTTCGCAAGCAGGGTGAGAGCCGGTGCCCGCTTGTGAGAAGCGAATTGCCTTCCTGGGGGGTGTGAGGGTCCCTAACTGCATATTCATGTTCAGCAGGTGTTCCAGCACGATCCCATGTGAATGACTACAATGCAACAAGGTGTGGACACTGGTTGCTCATCCCCACCCTGCAGGTGGTGTTGCAAGTTCCTGAAAAATGCCGTCATGCCCTTGCGGGTTTGGACTCGTTTGGCTTTTCACTCTCTGTGTCCTGCTCACAGGTGCGTGGTGGTGGTGATGTTTTATTTGTTGCCCAGCTCTGGGCTGATCACTGCTTCTTCCCTCAGAAGCTTTACAGGCTTTGCCTTGGACCAGGTTTGTGAAGCTACAGTGATGTACAAACCCCTGCTGCTTCCTAGAAACTTCCAGTCCCTTTAGGGTAGTCCAGCTTGGACAGGAGATCTTGCAAAGCTTGGCCTAAGACAAGTGACACAGTAGTTCCCTGTCCCATGCTTCCTGTATGAGTTAGGACAAGGCTTTTTAGCTATTTATATGCCACCTGTATCTTGATTTCCCACCTCCTATTGTTTCTGGCCCTCCCAGGATAATTGATTTTTGCCTGAAAGTCAGAACCATGTTCTGCCATGTGAACTCCCATTCCTTCCCCAGGTGGCTGACTCTGTTGTTTTCTCTTCACCATGGCATGTTATGTTATGCAAGGCTTCTACTTCATTACAGACAGTGCACAGTTTGATGGCTGGTTTGGTTTTATTTTTTGGGCTCTGTTTAAGATAAACTCTGTCAGGGAGCAAGGCTGGCTCAGAGGACGTACACAGTGGTGTGGGCACAGCAGATCATCTTTGTGCTAAGTTTCCTTTCATAAAGGGTTGCTAAGTAGTGCCTTCAGGTGTTTGATGCTGGATAGTGAGCAGAGTATAATTGCTTCTGCTATCTTCTGGGATGTGCTTCCAGCAAGTCACGACACCTGGTAATGTGCTTGTAGCATCTATTAACCTTGTAATTATGTAAGTGGCGCTTTAATCCTGCCTGGTCGCCAGTCAGGTCTGGAAACATCGACTGTGGCTCTCCGTGGTCACTGCTGAAATGCTGTGCCTGGTCACTGAGTTCACTGCTTCCTGCTGTCAGTCCTTGTCAGGTGCTCCACTCCTTCTCACAGCTCAAAGCCTGCCCTTGTCGTTGGTTTTCTCCCTCAGTTCTTCTGCAGTGTGGTTGTTGGAATGTTGATGCTTTGCTGGCCAGGTGCTGCTGTGGGGTATTTCTCCCCTTACAGATGACAGATACCCTGCAGTGAAGAGCTGTGAGGCTGAAAGGATCAACATTCCTGCAGAGCCCTGAGTCACCTGGCGTGGCCCTGGATTTCAGGAAGGTGGAAGAACTGGTGCGAGAGTTGAGGCTTGCTGCAGAAGGAAGATTCAAGAACTCTTGTTTTGTGTGTGCTGTCGGGATCTGGTCTGCTGCAGGAAGGGGAGTCCCTGTGCTGCTGGCTGTAGAAGGAACATACCAGCTACAGGGTACTCAGCCTGGCAGGGAACAGATGGAAAGGGATGTCCTGCACTGGCTGTGAACAGACTCTGGACCAAGCCACCAGCAGAAAGATTGAGCTGTGAGCTTTTAACAAACCATGACCTCACGGTCCAAGCCTTCTTCTCCAAGGCCTCCTCTGAGCACAGGAGTAAGGCGTCAGGCCAGAACACCCAACTGCTGGAATCCTGATCCTCACCTGGGAAGGTGTTCCCTGGAGAAATGCAGACAGCAGCATCCTGCCCTGCGGGAAGCCCTGAAGAGGAGAAGGCTTGGTCCGGAGGAGTTGGGGAGCACACAGGAGGATCTTGGGGGTGGGGTTTGAGGACAGGCTGACTTCCAGGTCCAGCTCTGGGGCAGCCCTGGTAAATGCTCTTCACAGCACTGGGAGGGACAGGTGTTCAGTGAGCAGGGCGGGGCGGATGCTCTGTGCCAAACTCTCACTTGTCTCCTTTCTCCTTAGGGCATTTTTCATTCACTAAACTTGCTACTAAGGCAGCTTTGGTGGAAGTAATCAGTTTCCTGAAAGTGGAGGCCTTTCCTGGGTGAACACCCAGTGTTGGGGCTTGGGTGAACTGCTGTCTGGAAGAGCAGTGTGGCAAAAGTGGGGAGTTTTGCTGTGTGCTGCATTACCGGTGACTGCGGACCAGAATACAAAGCAACAAACAACACCAAAAAGCAGAGAGCCACTTTCAATTGCCTGCATTCAGATGCTCCTGGTGAGCAGAGCAAAGCTTTGAATGGAGAGCACAGCCTGCCTCCAGTCTGTCTGTCTGTCTTCCTCCTTCCTGGCTCTAAACAAGACTTCAGGTGCATGAATAAGCACTCCAGAATAAGCAGTGAGAGCCAGTTTAGGGTGGGCACCATCTTTGCCCTCCACTATCTCTAGTGCCCCAGTCAGCAGGGATGTGAGCCTGGGCAGCACCCCTGTGGCGTGGCTGTCAGAAAAAATAACAAGCTGGCAAGTCCTGACCCCTTATTTATATTTTGGTGAAGGTTTTTATCGTGTTTCCTGCAGACACGGACGGAGAGGAACGGGTGGTTCTGCTGTTGGCGCGCCTTTCTGATAAAAGCCAATGGCTTTTCACAAACTCTTGAGTTGCTGTTGGGTCTCAGTATGTCCCCTTTTGCTGTTTCATGTCCCTGCTTCTCCTGTGCCTGCTGGAAGACAGGTGTCTTCTGTGCAAAGGATTTTTAAGAAGCTTCTTAGCCTGTTTACTTTTCATCTTTATAACCCTTATTCTGTTTTTTTTTATTCTTCCTCTGCCCCATAAACCTCCTGTTTACCTTCCCCAAGTAGAGGAAAATTTACAGGAATCTGTAATTTGTTAATCGAAATCGCTTCTTGCTGTGCATGGAAACAAAAAAAGCAAACTACAACTGCAACACAATGAAAGCATAAACAGGAAAACATACCAAAAAAAGCTTCATTTTGGAGACAGAGTCCCTTAAGAATGCAAAACCTTCTAGGCCGGGAAGGTCTGCGAGTTAAGTATCAATTGATGTGATGTACCAGAAAAGGAAATGTTTAACTTTTTTATTTATGTCCAGTAAATCTCAATGAAGCCTTCAGGGAGAAAAACAACTCAGGAGGATTCAAAGGAAAACAGCTCGGAGGGCTTCCGGCTGTGTATGCACCACTTTAAATTTAAGAGCTTCATGGGAATGTTAATAGTTTATTCTCAGCAGTGTCACTGGAATGAGTCTGTAATTTGGAAACCTTTGCATGACTTTCAATTTTAAAGTAAAAGAGAATTCTGGCCTGGATTTTAAAAAGTGACTATGGAAGGCTCCCCCAAACCAGTGGTTAGGTAGCCCATAAACAGTGTAAAGAAAAGCAAGTCCCTTAAGGCTGTCTCCGCTTGGAATCCAAATTTAATACGTGATTTATGTGATCTTATGTTGGGAAGTCAACGTGTGATTCGGGCAACCAAAAATTGGTGAATTATCTATTAGTTGAAATATATTTAAACTGAGTCATTGAACACAATGAATAGAGTCATCAAAACTGAAATGTGTTCATGGCTTATTTGTTGACTGACAAAGGAGCTCAATCATTTGATGAGCATTTGGCTCCAGGTTGTACACCTAGCTCTAGTGTCCAGCTGCAAAAGAGCAAAATGTTCAGTTAAGCTCAGCATTGATGGTTTATGAAGATCAGATCTATTTTTTTTTGCTTTACTTGGAAAAGACTTGAGAAGTCCTTGGAGCATCCTTTTTATATTTATTTTTTTTAACCCCTTCCAGCAGGATGTCAGCAGGCCAGAGCCAGGCAGTTATCCCCCGCAGCGGGTCAGACAGTCAACGAGGAATTTCTTTGGTCTGGAAGTTTGAAGGGGTCCTTGTCTCTGCTGCACTGGGACCCAGCCGGGCAGGACAGCACTTTTCCTCTCTGCAACTTGAATTAGGGCAAAGGAAGAACAAACTGTCACTATGAGCTGTTCCAACCAACTCCCTTCTTCTATCAACTGCCAACCATGATTTTATGTTTAATTATTTGCATTACATCATTAGTCCTGTGCTAGGTGTTGTACATGGCTAATGATGCAAAGCCTACCCCAGGTTTGGACACTGTACAGGCTTCCCTGTAAGGCGGATGTGCAAAAGTGTTTGAAGTGCTCAAGGAGGGGAAGCTGGCAAAACCTCCCCTACCTTCTCCCCTTGGAAGAGTAAGATATTTAACATGTTAATTCAGCTTACTTATTAAAATGGAATAGTCATCTTCAGAAGTAAAGCCTGCACAGGTTGGAAACGCCTTTATGCTCTCCGTGCTGTGTGTCTGAGCAGGACATTTCTGAGGGAGACCCTGTCAGAGGTCCACTGGGCTATTCCCGCTGGCACAAGCCCAGGCTGGGCACCGGGGCAGTTATTCAGAAACCTTGGGCAAAGCAGAATCCATCAAACTCTTGGCTCTGCAGAGCATGAAAGTCAAAAGTATCTCTTCTGAAGGTGCCTGGTTAAGAAGCAGATCTCCCCCGTCCCAGAGCCTGTGGTGAGGGTTGGCTCCTTGTTATTGCCCCAACATTATTTCCGTGTCCTCGCAGCCCGTGTGCGCGCACATATTTCCACTTGCTTTTTTATCACGTTCTCCTTTCTGAGCTTCCCTTTAAACTCTTGATAAACGGTATTGCTTAATATGAGTGAGGGTGTTGGTTTTGGAGGGTCTGGCAGGGTTCCCTGCAGAGGAGCTGGCACAGTGTGGTCTCATGGTCTATCAGCCGGGCAGTGGAGCTTGCTGGGTCCCTCCCAGCAGGAGTGGGAGCCAGCTGCTCTGGTGGGGGTGAAACTGGGAAAGGATGTTCTGTGTACTGGTAGTAAGCCTCTGAGCAAAGTGGGCTGGGAAAGGGGACGGGCAGTGCTGGTGGCAGAGGAGGCTCAGCCTGACTCGCAGAGCCCCTGTGCTACATTCACCAAGTCTGGTCTGAGAGACTGGAGAGGGAAATAATTTCTTCTCTGGCCTGTATTGGTGCCTCTGCCCTCCTGCTCTCGTGCAGGGCTGCGTGTGCAGTGTCTGTGAAGCAGAGCAGGGCAAGGCAGCAGGTGCCCAAATGCTTTGTTGTTTCTCAGTCCCGTGGCCGGAGTTGAGCCCAATTGTCTGTCACCTGAATCAAACTTCTGCCTTAACCTGGTGGAAGTGAGGTCCGGGACTGGAGCTGGAGTGCATCCTGATATTCCATGGCTAGCGCTGCACTGGGAAACCCAGGAGCTGATGGTGCTTCACCACTCTGGTAGGAGATGCCCTTTACCCCTCTCTGGAGCGGTTGAGTCTGTCTGCACTGAAAAATGCTCTGCCTCCGGAAGAGGAAATGCAGGCCCTGCTTCTCTGAGATGCTGCAGGGTGGCCAAACATCCTCAGCAGATAGAGATCATGTAATTCAGGTGGACCACTAAACTTTTAGGCAGCAATTAGGACTTATACAGTAACTCTGAGTCAACTAATACATCTGGGTGTTGCCTTGGCATACTTCCGATGGCAAATCCTTCCTGTGTAGGCTTGATGTTCTTACATTCTCTGATGGCCTCTCAAACGCTCCACTTGGAAACTTGATCAAAAACCTGTGGTGATGCCAAAGGGAGATGTCCCATTAAATTCCTCCGTCTTCCTTTGGTCCTCTAAACCTGCAGATGATCCCAGGCAATTTCTTTGATGCCTTCTTCCCCAGTGGATGAAGTAATTACGACTTCTGTGCAGCAGGCTAATAGCTCTGAAGGCTTTAGTCAGGCTGATTAACAACCACTGTGTTTTAATAAAAAATGTTCTGGTAAATCTTTCTGAATTGCAGCCCTAATTACTCTGCAGCCTGATGTGCAGCAATTGCAAAGCTAATAGGATCACCTGAATCCAGTTAATGAATCCTCTGTTATGGCTTGCTGTGACTCACAAGATGTGTAGTGTTTCTTCTGGTCTCCCCTGCCCTGCTCCATTCCCTGGTGAATATTTATGCTCTGTATGGCTGAAGGTAAGGGGGTGTGCACCTAGACTCTGAATGAATTAACTTAAATATATGTGCATCTTTCCTCTCATTATTTCTAGGGACTTGTAAGGATCAAGAGCCTGGGCTTTTTGCTTTGGTCTCAAGGTGACTTCATTCCAGAAGTCACTAGTAGCTGCTCTTGCCTGATAGTTCTTTTCAGGCTTACAGGCTTTGATGAGAAATCTGTTCAACCCTGTTTTCTGCTTCCCCAGAAGTACTCTGCATCTATGTTAGAGAGCAGAGTTAGGAGAAACACCCTTCCTCCTTGCTGCTAGCACTTAAAGGTGGTTTGTCCTGCATCAGGAAAGGAAAAAACCCAAACCATTCAACTGAAAGCAATTCGTTTTGTTGGAACTTTTTCTTTAGGTTTCAACCCTTTGTAGGTAAACATATTTATGCTCCCTGGCTGCCTCCACTCCCCTTTCAAAAGGAGTAATACTTATTAACCCCAAATCCAAGATTTTTCATCTTTTACAAGGTTGTAAGCTGATGATTAAGTTTTGGAAAGCTTTGGAGTGGGACTCTGGGCAAGAAACACGGACCTACCGATGCTTTTGGCTTTAAGGTGCCTTTTGCTTTTACAGGTGATTTAGGGCTACAGGTGATTTAGGGCTTGCTGGCAGGCTTGTGTTAAAGGTTTGGCCTCAGTCAGGGATAAACAAGGATTGTTTGAAAGTGGCCTTTCAAGACCTCCCTCCTTGCTCACTTCTTGTTCTAAATGTAATGTGCTTCTTACATGGATTTATAGGTTTAACTTCTTGTTTAGGCACACTATAAAATGTGCCTCTAACCATGCACCTTGTAACTACCATAATAGCAAGGAAGCCTGTCTGACGAATTTAGTGGCAGGAAGCAAAGTCAACATCTAAAGGATGTAATAAAGAGATTCAGGTGGGTAGGACACAGCAACATACCAGAGGAAAGACTTGACACCAGTTACATTTCTGGTCCCGTAGCTCCAGTGCTGTCCTTTATTGGGCATAATCCAATGAAGCATTCGTTTGAACTCTCCTTGTGCTGGGGCTTGTGTAAAAGTCCAGGTGTGAGGCCTGGGACTGGCTGTCCCCCAGCTGTGGGAGTATTCCTGTAGAGGGGAGGATGCACGGAGCAAATATTTCTCTTTTCTGCTGCTCTCATCACAGATAATTTCATACATGGGTCAGGCTGAAAAACTCCAGCTCAATACGGGGGTGTTAACAGAGGATATTGGACTGGGGACTTTCAGAGGCTTCATTAAATTTCTGTCTAGGTACTTGAAGCCCTTGGGTAAGAGGGGAAAAATGCTAAATGATTCGAGTTTTGCAGTAGAGAGAGATGAATGAAGTTACAAAGGAACTGTACAAATATTTATTGCATGCTGGCAACAGATTTCAGGTCAGCCCTTTACAGCTGGGGGCAGAGAATGACAATATTTTTTTCTTTTAAGCAGAGTTTAGAGCAAAGAAAAATAAAAGGCCTGGATGATGTTTAGAAGGAGGAACAAATCCGAGCCCGGCCAATCTGCTTGTACATGATAAGGAGGGCAAGAGAGCAGAGGTGGTGCTGGAGGGTTTGTGTTGCTTTCCTGAGCATAAAAAGTGCAGTATCAGCCCTGTAGCTGCTCCTGCCTGGCTGAGACATGCAAAAAACCTGCTGTGAATGATGGGCTGAATGTGCAAGGAAAGGAGGGCAGTTTATCTTAGATTTTTAAATATTATAGTGTCAGACTTCTGCGTGTCTGGCTCTCCCCTGAAAGTTCAGAGCCTTTGAAGGCTCCTTTCATTTCTGGTGTTTACAGGCATTTATCCGCTGTGCTCCGTGCTGGGCTTGGTAACTGGGAAGGGATTAGGAATGTAGGAGATGTAGCATGGTTAGATACCAGTTTTGATTGCCTGTGGTGGTTTTTTTTGGTTGCTGCTTTTGTTTGATTTTCCTCTTTATGGAAGAAATGGGTAATATGTGGCTGAAGTTAGCTCGACTCTGAGCTGCTGGATGCTTTGGCAGTGACATTAGTTTGGTGGCTTGGGGATAGGGGGAATTCTTGCACTCCTTGCCTCCCCGAGGTCAGAGAGGTCTTCTCATGGTGGGTGGGAGGAAGTCACTTCTCACTTCCTCCTCAGACAGAGCAGAGGTCTGCTGTCTCGCTTACATTTCCCTTAGTCCTGCTGATAAATATTTGTAATTTTGATGTTTTGGAAGCCGAGTGCCGGAAGATCAAAACTCACACTTGCTGGCTTTTGTGGAGAGTGAGAACTGGCTGCTTCCCACATGTCGTCTGTGGGATTGCTTCACATGGCCGCTCTGTGCTTGGACAGTGCCTCGCCCTTCCTTGGGAGCTCTCCAGACAGGAGCTGGGCAGGAAGCAGCATGGCTGTGTGCTGGGCAGAAGCGGGACCTGGGGACCAGGAGGGATGGAGTTCATTCCTGGCTTCAGGGTGATGAGCGGACATGACAGAACATGGAGAGCAGCACGTGCTGGGTGCTGCTGCTCAGCAGCAGACTCTGTCCTCTCGTCGCATTCCAATGGCTGACCAGATCCTGCCTAACCCACGCTGCCAGAGCTGAGCCTCTCCCACTTGACTCCAGCTTGCAGCAAGGCTGGAGATGGAGCTGTCACAGTGGAGCTCCGAGCTCACTCTCTCTGAACCGAATGTGGGAGTTTTTGGCATGTCCTTGAGTGGGACAAAGATTTAAAATCCTTACCCTAACCTATGGAGAAAGCATTCAGGAGGCTTTCATCTCTGGAAAATGCACTGGGTTCTTTGGATGAAAGAGCTATTATTTACCTATCAACAACATAATCCCCCTCCCTCCTACAGATTGCAGGCAAGCTCCCGGGGCAAACGGCAGTGTAATTAAGAACAAATATTTACTATGAAGGACTAGCTGAGGCCTGGCTGGGCAAGCAGCCATGAGCCTTGTCTGAACTTGCCTTCTGTTTGTTCCCCTTTGAAAGCAAGGAGTCAAAGTCTTTTGTCAGAGGAGTGTTTGTGAGGCACAAGATGGTGGGTTGGGCCTGCGAAGCAGCCAGGAGCTATCAGGCTGTTTGTTCCAAGCCTAGGAAATCCCCCACAAGAGGAGTTCCTTGCGTCCAGAGGCACTTCACTTTGCTGTTATGGATGGCTCTTAGGCAGATCTGCAAGTGAGGGTTGGTGTGGGCACTGCACCTGGTGCCATGCTACCAGCAAGTCTGTGGAAATACTTGTCTGCTCTAAAATCTCAAATTAATTTAGTCTTCGTTTGCATCTACTTTCCCTTCTGATTTCTGTTGCAATTCAAGGTTTTGCTTCCCAGGACTCAAGCCCTGGTGCGTAGATGCAAGGGAGCTTGGCTGCTGGAGAAAGCATGAACTGAAAAAATTGCTGGGACTGTTTCACAGCTCAGACTCGCAGCCTACTCACCTGCCTTCTGCCACTCTGACCAACAGCAAGGAGGGGTGACAGGGTTCTTGCTCATCTCCTGGCAAGGCTTGGCAAGCTGAAATTTAATAAATAAGTCAATTGTGAGTAATAGAAACAATTGCAAGGATGTGGTGTGTGGTTCAACCAGCTATCACTGCTGTGGTAATGCAACAAGGCATGTGATTAGACTGGGAAATTGCTGTAGCAATACCAAGATTTACAGCATGAGTCCCACAGAAGGAGTAGTCGTGGGACACACACGCAGACACTCAGAGCTTGCAAAAGGACTGAGCAAAGTGTCTGAGCAAGGCCAGCACCAGCTTCCACAGTGCTAAGGAAGCCATGGAAGTAACTGGAGAGGTGCCCTGCGCCATGCTGGTATATGTATGTGCTTTAAAACAGTTACAACTTGTCAGAGTTTTTGAGGAATATGTCACCAGCTGGGCTGATTTAAAGGTCTTTTTTGGTTTGTTCTTCTTTGTTATAAGGATGGTCGTGTATTGTCAGCAGTGTAACAGCTGAAACCAGGATTCACAGATGCCTGTGCTCCTGGGCTGAGCCTATCATGCCTGGAGCTCTGATCTTTGAGAACTGCTTCATGTATTAGATATCTGGTTTGGATTTTTAAAATAAAATCCTTTGCTCCCAGAGAGAAAAGTTTATTTGAGGCTTTGCTCTGAATGGCACATCTCCTTTTGTTTGGGAGCTTGGATGCAACACCAGGGAGAAGGCAGAGGTTAATCAGTATGCAGGGTCTGGCAGGCCTGGGGAGAGGAAAGGCTCTCAGCCATGGGCTAGGAAGCCACAGAAGAGCAAAGAAATGAGCTAGAGAGGCTCTTGCCCCTTAAGGGGGCAAGAGCAGCTTCAGCAGTGCCATTTCCAGTGGTTTTATCAGTGCCCACCTCCTGCTTTGGCCCTTGGTGTGTGCGGGGGGGACGTGGCTGTGCAGCCGCTGCAGTTCGAGTGCGGTGACCAGTGTGCTACTGCTGGCAAACCCCAACGGACTCAGAGCTTGAGCGGAACAAAACTTGCTTGCTGTTTTTCCCATTAAACCCACACCATCCTGGCTCTTGAGTGTGCACGTTTTTTGGCTTCACTGTCCAAAAGAAATGCCAGAAAAGCTGTCGGGTCTCTGGTTTGGCTTCTACAAAGGTGTTGTCCATTCTGGTGTGTCTCGTGCATATGGGCTGTAGGAGGAGAGCCCTGCTTTTGTCATCATTGCCAGTGAGCCAGACATCTAGAGTCCCTCTGCCAGGCTTGTTCTGCTGTTCAAGAGTTCTGCTTGATTTTTAAAGGGAAGCCGATTTTTAAAGCTGCCTGGAGTATGTGCTGTGCTTTCTGAAAGAGAAGTAGGCAATGAAGTTCTGGTCAGAGAAAATGTATGTTGGTTCTTCAGGGGAATGATTCCTGCCTTGTTTGGTTGATCCCCACTACTTCTGCTCTTTCATGGTTACGTTTATTCATTGGCAGGTTGAGGGATGCATGTCTTTGGAGTACTGTGTCCCGAAAAGGTGAGTGCTTGCAAGAATGCCTTGGATGAGACCTCGTTCACCTTGGCTAGTAGAGGATCCTGAAGCCAGATAGGCTGCTAGACAGAGGTTGTGCAGAGATCTGCATCATCCTAGTGCAGCAAGCAGTAATCAGGACTAGGGTGATTCTCTTTTAAAATTGTGCTTTGTATCAAGGACAAGTCTGTGCCTGGGACTATGCATGCACTGGAGAACATCCTCATTTCCTTAAACTTAGCATGTTAAAGAGGGGGTTGCTGAAATACTTCCTGCTTCTACTCTTCCCCAGTAGTTTAGAGACAAGTTTAATAATTATCATTTGAAAAGGACCTAAAGAAAGAACCCAAGATATTCTTTTCTGTCTGACATTACAAAGAGACTTTCACACCTCATCTCCAGGCACTGCCAACTGTGTTGTGTCTTTTGTGATAGTTATCAAACAAATAGAGTAGGTATTTCCTAGCACTGCAGGTACCCACAGGACGTTGAGGTGAAGCACCTGAAAGGAACCTGAGAAGACTCTGAGGATCCCCAGAGAGGCAAGTGGGAGCTGCAGGTTGCTGTGGCCTGCACATTCCTACACTGAGCTGGTGAGGAAGAGTTAACTCACTTCTGTCTGGGCTGAGGCTGGAAGCAGAGGTTGATTGACTGAACATTGGAAATCCTTTCTTCATGCCAGGTGTAACAAGGATCATCTGGTAAAAATGTGTGTCTGCCTGAGACAGATCTGCCTTAGACATGCATTAGCACGAATGGAGTTTGCTGTCTGCTAGAGGAGCCAGGTCCCCAGTTGAGCAAAGCCTAACGGAAATTGGATCCAGTCCAGAATGTCTGGATGGCATATGATATTTACTGAAATATGGCATTGCTTGTGTAAGCAGCACACCCTTCTCCCTCACTCTGGAAACCATCTGGGCTTCATGTGTGAGCGGCTGAAAACCGGAGCAGGAGAGCATCTAATGCTGTATGGCTCTTGGGATGTGTTTCCCACTCTGGCCCCCCTGCCTGGGTGTCCCTGCGTTTGCAAGCATGGGAGTCTCAGCCATGCCCCAATGTCCTCTTCACCCACTGAGGGTTTTCATCCCTTTCTCTGCAGTGGTTGTAAATGGAGTAGGGTTGTGTGAGGAGTTTGTACAGGGCTTTACTGACAGGGTAGGAGGCAAGCTCTCTTTCCTCGGCCAGGGTACAATCCTTTTGCTGGCCAAACCTTTCATTTCTAGCTGCATCCACAGCCAGTAGCTTTATTGACTCTACTGATTTTTATACAAGCTGAACTCAAAGCTCCTGGGAACGAGAAAGGATTATTTGGCATGTCTGTGCACTTGCATAGCAAGTCTTTTTTCCAAGTGCAGCTGAGCACCCTTAGCAGAGAGTTGGGACTGAGCAGAGCCCCCTGTCCTTGACATAGCCAGGCTACGAAATTGTTTGTCCAATTGCTGTGTTGAAAGGGCAGGAGGGCACAGGGGAGTACAAAAAATAATGCACGTTTGGCTGTGCTTTTCTTTAGCTTTTAGGAGGGGGTTTAGTTAAAGGTAGGACTTCTGGGGTGGGGTTAGGGTTTCCTCTGCTGTTTTCAAGGCTTTCCTTGTAGCTTCCTCTCTGTCTGTGTATGCGCACTCTGTGGGTTTTGTTTCTTAGAGGGAGCATCATATGACAGCCCCAGCATCTCTGATCTTTCTGGCAGACTGATCCCTCTTCCTTCCTGAACTTGATAAACAGTCCAAGAAACCGTGCCTGTGTGTGAGTGCAAGTACGTCTCTCTGAGACCACAGCTTGCTTCTCCATTCTTGGTGTGGTTTTTCTATCCTTCCGTCAGAGTTTCTGGTGCTTCTCTGCTTTGCTTTCCCATCTCCCCTCCTGCTGTGGTTTACCTGCTGCTGCCTGCCTTGAAGATGTGGATGATACTGTGAACAATCTGTTTCTGAGAACTCTGACTTGTGCTCCCTGGCCTCGCACCCTGAGGGCACAGGGTTTCTGAGGTGGTGGTCAGGGTTTCAGGCCCTTTTGACAAGGCTTTGCAGTGCTTGCTGAACTCAGCCTGCTCATGCAGTGCTGGCAGTTTCTTCCTGCCAAGTGGTTGCTGTGGCATGCAGGTTGCCCAGATGCCCAGTGCAGGCAGATGCTGTTGGAAAAGGAAAGCCTTCTCTGTGTGTCTGTGCAAAGCACTGCGGCACAGCAGAGCTCTGGCTCAGAGCAGGACTCTGAAGTGGTAGCACAATGAGAATTGTTCCCAGACTCCAGCTGTCTTTGGCCTAATGTGGCTAAAATACAGAGAGCCACTGAAGCAACTTCCCTTGCCTCCAACCCCAGCAGCTTGTGCTTCTGTGGCCAAAGGAGCTGGCTCCAGCAATGTTTCTGCTGCTGGAAAGTGGAAATGCCTTGTGTGCAGCTACCCATCAAGGCCCAGGAGGGTCTGGAGGTCTGACCTTTGTACCTCTACTCGGAGAGGGTCTTGTGGGCTGGGACTTACCAGAGCCCCTTAGAGCTGTGTAATCCCTTGGGCTGAGGGGTGCATTTTCCTTAGTTCCTGAAGTAGTGCACGTTTGAATCTCATTCTCCTCTCTAGGTCACTGCCAGGTCTGAGTTGCCAGAGCCAGGCTGGACTAGCCTTGTGCTGTGTCTTCAGCTCCTCCAGCTGAGTCTGCTCCTTTACTCGAGTGTAGCTGATGCTTGAGGAGTGTTGTGTGTTCGCCCCTGTCCTCCAGGGTAGGAGAAGGGTTCTCACTTCTGTGTTCTCTTCCTGTCTCTTGGAGCCTTGGAGAGATCCAGCAGCTCGGTGTTCAGCAGCAGCATTTAAACAGGTCACTTCAGTATGGAGGTACCTTCTCTGCTCCCTCCCTTCCTTTTTCCTGCTTTGGCAGATTGCCTGGCCTGATTGACTGCATTTTGATTCATCTCTGCTATTTAATCTCCTCCCTGGAGAAAGATGGGCAGGAGAGATGCTGTTGCTGCCCTGAGGTAGGAATCAAGAGCCGTGGAGTGTTATTTCATTCAGTCCAAAAAAGCCCTCTAACAGCACAGAGGACATGTTGTGCTGCAGTGAAAGGCGGCTTTGAGGGATCATGTAATCTGCCCTCGCCTGGCCTTGTGCTGTCTCTTGCTCTAGGGCTGGAATCAAAATACCATCTCAGATACTGCAGCCCGATTGATTGGAGCTGTTTCAACCAATTCCATCTCTGCGTTCTGGAGGAAGACCTTTCTTTCCTCCTTCCCCATCCTGGTCAGATAACATCCAGGAAACTCGGTGTCCAGATGAGAGGTTCATCTTTTGCAGGGAGGTGACCCTGTGAAGGAGACAAACGGCTTCCTAGCAAGTGGGGATGGGTGGGCTAAGGATGTTGGAACAGGAGAGTGATAGGAGGGAGCAGATGAAATGATGTCCTCCGTTTCTTTCAGCCAGAAGGGTTGTTGGGGTCGAAGGGTTGGAATACAGATGAGCAGCTGTGAGGCAGAGGCTGGAAAGAGCTTTTTTTGTTTGTGCTGAATAACGCTTGGTGCATTGGCTGCCTGTGTCTAGCTGTATGCTGTCCTACAAGGATGAGAGCTGTGCCCTATTGTCCTTTCTCATCCTCTTTTCCTGGAACTTTCTGCTGGGATGATGCCTCCCAAGGCTGAGATGCCTCTGGGGCCCCTCTCCAGGGACGCTGACTGATGATGTGCACTGAGCTTTAAGGCAGTGCGGTTCGGCCTCTTCTCTCACCCATAGAGAGGTGGTTTTCTTTCTGGTTTACCATGGCAAAGAGGGATGAGGGTATCAAAACTCGCTCAGGCCAGCCTTGAGTGAAGGAATAGGGATCAGAGCTCTGATGCTGGTTGAGTTCTGCCAAGTGAGGCTTTCTGTACTCCTCCATGTTGCCTGTGTCCCTTGGCAGAAAGGAAATCGGATGAGAGCTCCCAGTGAATGTGTTAATTTCTCCTGGGCTGTATCTCTCCAAGGTCACTCTCCTGCAATCGCATCCATATGGGTGGTCCCTCTGCCTGGCTGAGCTCTTGGAAGCCCACCAGGAGAAAGGCCTCATGTGACTATGAAATACAGAGCCTTTATACAGCCATCTCAAATGCTATTCTTCACCAGGACACAGCCTCCTGGGACAGGCCTCTGAAGGGAGCCAAGTCCTGTGTCCAACTTAATTTCTTCTGACCACTGCTGTCCTAGACCAGCTCACATATCAAAGGCCTGTTGAGAGCAGGGTCCTGTGACCTTTTTTTTGCTCTAAGTGCTTTCTTCTGTTGTTGGGAGTGCCTGGTCTCTTCAGGGAATGGTGGAAGGAGGTAGTGCCCTCAGCCTTGGCTGTGGCTGTGCTCCCTCCTGATGCTCTGTACAATCTCCAGTGCCCCAGTGTCTGGAGGAAGCTGACTGCAGCTTTATTTACATGCCATGGGTGGGGATATAATAAAAGGAAGTGAAGAAGCCCACACTAACAGCAATGGCTTTTGTTTTTCACCAGCAATACTGTGAGTCTGGCCTCACTAAAAAGCAAATACTGAATGGCCAGCTGCCATCCCATCTTGGGCTCTGGCTGTATGCTCTTGTCTGGAGAGAGGAGCAGAATCAGGCCCATTTGCTGCACAAGGCGGTGGGAATGATGTGATGCTCTTCCTCAGGAATTAACATTGGATGAGGCACGCATTTAACCGCAGTAGGTCGGGCTCTCCAAGAGTTCTCAGAGTAAGACCCCCTCCTCTTTCCAGATGGTGGAATGTCTCTGAAGAGTTCTCACTCTGGATAGACTTTTTTATTTAACTGCTTGGCCTCTGCCCAAGGGAGTCTGTGTGGCTTTATGGGAATGGGGTTTTAGCTGAGCAGTGAGTGTTGTGCACGTTTGAACACGTGTACCCAGTGGATCATTCAGCTGGGGATGGAATTGCACTGTTGAACGCAAATGTTTGTGCATATGCATTGATTACACTTATCTGTAAAGTTATAATCTCTGTTCGGTTAAAGCTTCTGGTATTTTACATCTGCTCCTTATTCTCTGTGCTCTGGGGGGCTCTGCTAAGCCACCTCCTTCCCTGCTGCATCCTTGTCTTTAGCCTCTTGTGCCTCCCACCCAGCTGGAAAGCGGCTGTGCCACTGGGCCTTGCTGCACAGCTGCACTTGTGGGAAATAAGTGATTTCCTTGGGGTGTCTGAGGCTGCTGGAACAGCAGGGCTGAGGACCCAGACTCTCTCTTTGGGGTCCAGAAAGGATTGGAATTGTTCTGTGGCTCCCTGAAAGAAGATGTATGCTCGTGTCTGCAGGGAGATGGACTACATCTGACTTCCAGGAGAACAATTTTGTTATTCCTATTTCTTCTAGATGGATTGGAGGAAGATAGGATGAGGAGAGAGGAAGAACTCTTGAGAATTAAAAGTTGGTATAAGACCGGTAAAGACCTGTTATAAATGCAGGGCAACACTTCAGGGTGTTTCAGTCATACAGGGAAGGAAGCATGTAAAAGTAGTCTGGATCCAGTTGATGGGGTGTGCAGGGCCCCTGCTCTGAGAAAGGTGGTGTACATTCAGTGTTTGATATTCTGGAAAAGCATCCTTGTGGTGTAGGATTTATCAAAGTTTCAGGTTGTTTTCCAGTCCTACCCTGAACTGCTGTTTCCTCCTGGAAACTCTCTGTTGCCTGTGTGTGCCTCAGGTCATTCCCTGTTTCTCCCTGGCTGGATCTGTTCTCTCCATGGCAGTACCTTCTCTTGCTCTTAAAGCCTTCTGCCTGAGCACAGCTCTGGTTTTGAGGTGGTAAAAACTCACAGCCTTTGTGGTTAAAAGCCAAAGCTTCCGAAGGGTCTGAGCTTCATTTCATCTGGTCCAGGGAGGTACATCTGGGAGGGAAGGGGAAGATATAAGGGAAAGTTTTGGCTGCAAAATGGAGCAGCATGGGGTTTTTTTATTCAGTGCTTTTGTGGGCTAAGCAAAGCCTCGAGTGCTGCTGGTGCTTCTCTCTGTCAGCTTCTTCCACTTGAAACTCCAGTTCCCTTCTCTCGTCTACCTTGGATAAATAACTGCCATCTCAAGACCTGCAGGAATGCCAGATGGAAAGTGTTCCCTTCTATTCAGACTGGCTGGGCATACAGGGCTCATTTACAGCTTGCTGGCATGTGGTGGTTGTTCAGAGAGCTGACTGGGCACTGCCTCCTCGCACGAGCAGAGGGAAGCCAGGCTCCAGAACACAAAAGGAGTAAAGGAGAAGGGATTTGTGTGGCAGATGAAGGCAGCTGACATGCCAGCGCTGGCAGTGCAAAGGTGTTCAGTGGATCCTGAGCGGCAGAGAGGCGGTCTGCTCAGCCTCCTAACTATGCTGGCTTTGTCCAGGTCTCTCCAAACACTTGTCGGCCACCCCTACTTCAGAGCAGCCCTCAGAAACAAATACCTCAGGGAGGGGAATTTAACCTACCACGAGTTTGAGGCCACAAAGTAAATTAGTGGCGTGGTTTGTGATACGACCAGAAGATGTAATTTCTCCATCTGTGCTTGGGCACTGCTAGGTACCACTACTTTTCCAGGGACAGACATTAAAGTGAAAACCAACTCTGTTCTTGCATCCCATCCAGCTTCAGCCTTCTCTTCTTCATACAACCTCTTACAGTGCTTTTAGAAGGAATGGGGAACTGGTAGTGGTAGGAATGCCAACAGGAGAAAAGGCAGGGTGTGAAAACACATTGGTAAACAGGAGGAGTAATACGGATGGCAGCAAGGGTCCCAGGAGGCCACCTGTGTGCTCAAGCCTCTCACTGGGGCACCAGCAGCCTTTGATGGAACTTTGGTAGGGCTGGAGAGACAAAGTGCAGAGTGGTCCTAACCTACAACCCTTGTGAAAGTGGCAGAAAGAACTTGTCCATAGCCAGGCTTTTTTCAAGTGACACAGCTTCTAGGTAAGTGTTTCTGGAAACATGACAAGACTTCTTGCTCTATGGGATCCCCTTGATGATCCATACTTGATGATGTAATTCTGGTAAGTGCTAAATGGCATCGTGGTTGGTGCTACTTTCAGGTGGGCTTCCTGGAGGGCTTTCAAAGGGATAGAGAGGTGGCTTGGGACATGGTGGGCTGACTTTGCAATAACACCTGAGCTTTTGCTCAGCAGGCCCCTCTTGTCTGAGTCTGAGAGGTGTGTGCAGGTGCTGTGGTGGTGATTGAGGCCAGAGGGGTGCTCAGACCTGCTTGTCCCTCACCTGCCCTGCCATCAGGTATTGGGATGTGGGCTTGGGCAGATCTCTGTGGATTGGTGAGTTTAACACAGGCTCGGACATGGGGGAAAAAGAGCTCACCCATTTCTGCCTCTTCCCAGGGCCCTGCTCTGACAGGCAGTGCCGTGCTGTCCAAGCTCCAGAATCCTGGGGCTGCTCCAAGGCCGCCAGCCTTGCAGAGGAGATGGTTTTGTTTAGCTTGCTTATAGGAAGAAAATAAGTCTGTCAAACTGGGGATTTGGAAAGGAGAGGGGGAGAGCAGGAAGTCTTCCTGTTGGCATTTATTAGAAGGGAAATGAATGGTTTATGTTCAGGGGGCCCTGCTGGATGTGCATTGCTCGGGGACAGTGCTCTGGTGAAAGCCTCCTGACTTCTTGAGTCCGTGGTTAGAATGTGATCTGGAATGAGCAAGAAAGGGCTAAATATAGAAGCCGCTGGCTCCCATCCTGCAATGGCGGCTCTGCCCTCACTGCAGTCCTGGAGGCTGCAAGTTCTGCCTATTGTTCCGGTCACATTCTTGTGTCCCACGATGGGGCCTCTGTGATGGAATAGAATGAAGAGAAACAGATGGGAAAACAATAACCCAAGGAACGGGCCCTGAGCTTTGCTGGAAGCTTCCAAAAACCCATAAATCCCCAAATGCATTTGTGCTGGATTAGGGAACAGAAGCAAAGCAAGGGCCAAGTACTTCCCTTCCTGTATCCATGTGCTCTCATTGCCCAGAGACAACTGTCTGAGGGGGCTCTACCTTGCAATAAATTATTGTAGTGGCAACTCTGTTGTCTCAGAATTTTAATTATGGCAACTTCCCCGTCTGCCCTTTCTCTGCACTCCCTGACCATTTTGTCTTGCAGGCCAAGGGATAAAGTGACCCCACCTTTTCATCCTTCTCCTGTACTACTGAGCTGGCTGCAAACAAAACATGGTGGGAGCCTTGCCAGGTAGTGGTGTGGTCCCCCCGAGGTGCTGGTAAGTGCTCTACAGAAAGGAATTGGTGACTGAGAGCCTCTTAGAAGGAGAGAGGAACTGACAAGCGCTGGGCAGGGAATATGACCTGCCTGATACGTCATGTTGGGTGATCACGAAGGTGTCAAAGTGATTGGAAGTCCTAACACAGCTACAATTTCTTTTTGTTTGTGTTCGAAGTGCAGATTGTTATCTATAGTATCCCTTCCTTAAGTGTGTGTGCGTGCAATGCCCTCTGCGAGCAGCAGGGAGGATGGATGATTCCAGAGGTGAATGAAAGGAGTTTGGTGCTTCCTGCAGCACTCTGCTTTACCTTGCACAAAGCAAACAACTTGTTTACACACCTACCCGTCTGTGGAATTGCTTTGCTCACACTCAGCCAAAAACGACAACTACTTCTTTCCCTGACAGCCTATTTGCTGCTGTCTTTTTGAGATGGAGCAGTTCCCCAGGGGATTGGACCACTGTTGCAGCTGGCCCAGGGGAAGAGGGAGGCTCTGCTTTGGGGGGCAGGGGACAGGATCCAGGGTGAAGTGAAATGAGGTCTTAGTTTGAACCAACCATCTTGTGAAACCTCATCTTTAGGGTCTGAGGCAGGAAGAGCTGCACAAGCTGAATCTGTGCTGTTACAGCATGGGACCTAAGTTATTTAAAGCCAGGAGGGATCTATATACCAGCAATCTTCATCCTTGTTAAAATTCCCCTTCTCTCCTCCTAATCCATTCCCCAAGCATATATTCTTTCAGTCACCTTCCTCCCTGATATGTTTGCTCTTTCCAGCCGCTGCTCCATGTTAAACAGTTGTTGCTGCTCTGAATGGACAGAGGCAAGGAAAGGAATGGTGAAACTTTTCATGTGCTGGAGTGGATTGGTCCAAAGCTACTGAAACCAACATCCAGCTTCACATTCTGTTTAATGGCCTTTGAATTAGGCTTGGTGTTACTCAGGCAGCTTCATTTGCAGGACACAGGTTTTCTGTGTGGCCGGTCACTGTACTGGGGGGGTATTTTGTCCAGACAGATGTGTACTCTGGGATTGTAATTATATCGTTTGTTAACTTTAGTGTTCCTTTCATTTGAGTGAGAGATTTTTTTCATTGAAATGATAGAGTGTTTATGCCCTTCTGTTCTTTGTGTACATAAACCACATAGGAACCTCCAAGTTCCTGGTAAAAAGTGAACTTGACATTGATACAAACCACTGTGTTGTGCACAGGAAAGTGCATTGCTTCCTCTGACCGGGCGTTGTGCTGCCAAATTTGTTTCATGTCCCACATCTCCCGCTGTGCTGCAGCGCTATGCTGCAGCTGATGTGCTCTTGTGTCTCTGCTCCTACAGCTGGGGATAAGGAGCACACCTGGCAAAGGGTATTTCAAAGGCAAGGAGAGTCAAATGCAACTGGTTCCTGCTCCAGTCGATGTGTTTACTCGGAGGACTGTCCTCAGGAAGAATGCTGAGGACAGGGAACTGCTCCTGCCGGCCCCGTGGTGCTACAGGAAATGAATCTTTTTGTTTTGTTACCCACCTTGGTTTTAATTAGGGCAAGCCCTGCTTCCTGCTGAACAAGGGACCAATGGAGGTAGATTTCACGAGGGACATGAAATATGTCCTTCTTTTTTTGAGCTTAGAGCCACTGACAGCCTTTTCATGCCATCTGAATGGGATGTGGGAGGAAGCAAGGGAGGAGGAAAAAGGCTCCAGGCTGATTTTCTCTTTTACAGTCTGACTCCCATTCCTGTTGTCTCGGGGGAGAGTGGTTTAAACCACCAGTCAATGACCTTTTCTCAAATGCAAAGTAAATATTTTCTCAGCAGACAAGCCATTGTGAAAGCAGCAGTAGAGGGCAGGGAGGTGGCAGGTATCTGTGGATAGGTTGGGAGCAAGGGTGGATAACACCAGGAAAGCCAGCACAAAGAGACCTCCCTGCCTCTTAGAGAAGGAACTGTCCCGTCTGCACAGAGCGGGGAGAGCAGAGTGTGGCTCACCAAGTGAGGAACAAGGAAAGAAAGGCAGGGTCTTCAGGAGGTATGAGCTCATCTAGCTCAGAGGTGAAGGAAGGAGAGAATTCTCCCGTTTGCCTCGTCTCACTTCCAAGGCACCAGCTAAAGCCTTTTGTATGTGTGTGAGTCCCTTTGGTCAAATGCAGTCACTGTTAAGAGATAAAACCCCTAAAACCCCAGACCGGCACATAGTAGGGCATAAATGGTTGAATCCTCAATTAATCAGCTGCACATGTGGAAGCAAAATGTTTGGGCTTGAATGAAGTATCGAATTCCATTTGGGTGGGATGGTGTTCAGTAATGCCACACTGCAGTGTTTTGTTTTGGAAACAAGCCGGAGTCATTTAATTCTTTCTTAACATTGAAGCTGTTCTGTAATTTGCAATTTGAAAGTGCAGCTTGGGGGAGCTGACTGCATTTCTCAGTGCCTGATCCTGAAAGTGAACGGATTGATTTCATGAGCCAAACTGAGTGTGAGCAGAACTACCTTCACGTTCAGGGCCCTACAAACCCCTTGGCCCTCAGGAATACAGCGGCTGGAGGGAGCTGTGAGCTCTTAGTGCTGTTATGGACGGGGGCTCTTGGCTTAGAGCAACTGGGAGTGACTGCTTTGTATTGCATATGTGGTCTGTACTGCAGGAAGAGGGAAAATTTTCTGATGCGATTTTTTGAAAGCATTAAAACTTGCTCTAGCTCAGCCTCTGAATGCCCACCACATTTTTGATATCGCACTGGTATCAAGTCCTCTTCCATGCAGTTTTGAAGTAGAATGCTTTTGCCCTTGGTATGGGTAGTTTGGTTTGCTTTACAGCTCCACACTGTCTCAGAACGAGTTTATCTTGAAGCAGGAAGGATTCTTGCTGCAGTCCCTGGAGGCTTCATTGTGCTTGTCCCTGTACAATCACAGCCCTTAGCTGGAGGCGTTCACTTTTTGGAAAGAGCAGTCAAAGGAGTGACTTGCCCCAGGGTGCGGAGGTGCTTGGGGAGGCCGCCCGAGAGTAGATTGTAGCTCTCCAGTGACTGGAGCAAAAGGCTCGGCCATCAGCAGCCTCCTCCCTGCTTCCTCAGGGAGCCCAAGCCTCACCAAGCACTTGCGTTGTTGATGCCACTGTGATTTCTAGTTACAGCCTGCGAATGACCAGGTTTGTGGGTCCTTTAGCAGTCATTTGGCTTCTGCAATGGAGAACAGACAGAAAAGGATTGATGTTTGCCTTGTTCTATTTATAACCCTAAGCACCTAAGCAGGTACAGCATCCCTTCAACTTTGAGAGACAGGTTCTCCACCTTCCTGTTATTGTAAATCAGGACAATCCTTTGCCTTTATTATTTTTTTTGGCGAGTGAGTGACGCCTAATGTTTCCTTCAATATCAAATTGATGCATACCTCTTTTAAAAAAAATAATAGCTACTGTCCAGTCCATTCTGACCCTTCCCATGCAGCAAACTAATCTCTTATATGTTTGGCTGGAAAAGCAGCTGTGCATGAGGCAGACACAGGGCAATGGCAGATCCAGCTGATGATGTATGTTAGCAATAGGAAGAGCTTACCCCTTTCTCCTGCTCCCTGTCTTTTCTGACAAGAGTAATGGAAAGTTAAAAGAATTCGTTAACATATGAGAGATATTTAAAGAAACACTTTTTCCTGTAAAATGTGTGCACGGTTATCGACATCATAAGGAGAGCATTTTGTCTGGCTCCTGAATGATGGGAACTCATAACGCAGTAAATTACACCAATATAGAAGTTAATGTACTTGGCTTTAACATGGATATTTTACTGTTATTATCACGATCAAAAGTGACATACATCACTGTGACATGTACCCAGAATGGAAAAAAAACCCCTGGTGTAGTTGTGTCTAATAACCCCAATTACAGAGCTTTTTCTAATGCCTTTTTTGTAACAGTTTTGCGGCTCTGTATTATCTGCTATTAATGTGAATTCTCTCCTATCTATAAATTTCTCAGGATTGCCTCTTCCCCTTCACTTTACGGAATCACCATTTATTATCCACATGTTTCCCATAAAACAAGACTATAGGTGACAGAGAGAGATTGATGCTGACCTAGATACAGGCTCACCCCCAGCTTTTTTCTTTCCTCCCCCTCAGCAATAATGTGCTCATTACAGTGTCAGGAAGGCTTTGTTAAAAGGTTTAGCTTCTCCCAGCTGTGGGTGCTAAAAATAGCGTCATTAACTGAAACTTTGCGTGATCAGCAAAGGAGCTCCTGGGGAAGAGGTACCGAGGTGGACTCAAGATGTCAATAAACAAGAGGAAACTCCATCCCACCGCCCTGTCAGATCCAGGACTAACTGGGACTTGCAAGGCAACACACCAGCAAAGCTTTCTGTCTCCATCTCTGAGCGAAGGGAGGCTTCTCCATCCTCACTGCCTGGAGCAACCGTGTACCCGATGATGATGATTTTGCTCACATCGTTTTGGAGGTTTATTTTAATGTTCTCACATTGAGCCTTTTCCCTGGGCAGCTGAATATTTTGGAGACCTTAAAAGGCTGCAGCACTTGGAAGTGCTCCCGGGGGCTCGAGTACTGAAAATCAGTCTTCTCTTGGAGGGGATAGGTGTGGAGTGGTCCCTGGCTCACTGAAACCAAGGGATTTAGGATAATTTGTGCCTGGCTGCGGGATGGTGTGCTGTGGCTCTTTTCAAGCAGCTTTGTGATATTCCATGCATTTCCCTGGAGTCTTCTGGGGCTTCCCAGCCCAAGTAGCTCATTTCTGTCTGCCCAGGCTTCAAGAAGTGAGTAGAGTGCACTTGTCCCTTCTGTACCTCTCCCTGAGCCAAGGTCCCTGCCAAGCAGGACACATCTTTGGAAACCTGGGGCGGCTGCACAGGTTGGGGATCCTGAGGAGTGCCCGAGGAGAAGGGAAAACTACTTTGGTTGCCCAGAGCTGGGTAATTTTTTTCTGTTCCCCCTTTGCTGGGAATGCTTGGCCCTGTTTGCCAGCACTGGTGAGGAGACAGTGGGTTTCTGCAGCTGCACCTTGCTTGCCCTTTGGTTTCCTCTGCTAGGAGACTCCTCTGCATAGCACAGGATGTCTCATTATCTCCTGTCCAAAAGGGAAATGCAGCTCATAGAGTAATTATCTCTGCCATCCTCACTGCCTTATTTCTCACCATGTTAGCATACTCATAATTAACCACAAAGCCTTCCCCCCCCTCCCCTTCCTAGTTCTCTGAGCAACTGGGACATGCTTGAAATAAAGCTCTGCCTGCTTCTGCCTACCTTGAGCTGAGTTTAACTCTGTCCTTTGCTAAAAGCTGAAACCCCCTGTTTTGGGGGAAAACCTTTGCAAACCCTACATGATGAGGCCGTCCAGGCAGCTGGCGTGGGGGAAGTGTGCTGCAGCTCTAGTTATCCTACCAGATTTTCATGGATTAAGATTTGTGGTTCCTTCAGGGATTTTTTTGTAGTTTACATGTGTTGGTTTCTTTGGTTTTGTTATCAATTGTAATGAAAAAAAAATCAACAAACTCTTCTCCTGCTTTGGTAATGGGCTGCACTTTGATTAGTGAGGGAAGAGCCTTCACCAGATGCCACATTAGTAGTGAACTATGGGTTTGATTGTCTCATTACTGCCCTGAATGTTGTTTATGTGACCAACATGTGAAAATTTTGTATAGTGGATATACTATACAAATATAGCAGCAATGTAAGGGAAGCAGGGGCATTTCTGAAGGTCCCTCCTTACTGGCCACCAGTCTGAACATCCTTCAAAACTTGTTGCTCATTTAATTTAGCTGAGGCATTGCCAGGCAAGGCTTGTTTCCTCCTCTGGTTTTCCTGCTCATAGCAGTGGTGGGAGGTGGGGAGCAGCTCGAGTGATTATTGGTAATTATCTGTCATCATTGTGAGCCTGATCCTGGCACCTTGCCTTGGGGATTGGATGTGACTTTGGCCATACAGGGGCAAAGCCAAGGACTCGTGATGGCCAGGGCTGTGAAGGTTACAGGTGCTTCTGCCAAACTATGGCCCCACAGAGCAGAAAACTCCTTCTTCCTCCTCCCCAAGAGGCCAGGAAACCAGCAGGTGAATAGAAGTCAGTGCTCACAGACAAGAATCAATAGGAGTAGGTGGGCTGGAGGCAGCTGGCACTGTCAGCCCTGCTCTTTGTGACCAGAGCTGCGCAATCTTGCTGGCCCTCAGGCAGCAGCTCCTCTTGCTGTGCTGGAAAGGGCCTGCTCTGGCCTCCTGGCCCAGACCCCCATGGCACAAGGACACCTGGCTGCCAGCTCTGTGTCTGGGGCAAGGGGGGCTCTCCCCATGCAGCAGGACAGTGGGCAGAGGAGGGAAATGTCTGCAGGCTGGGTGGCTGCCTGGCCTTCCCAGGTGGCTACTTGGGCTGTGTGACAGTAGCAAAGAGTATGTCATTGCCATGCTTCCTCGTTTGATACGGTCTCTCCACGATCTGCCATGTGGGCTTGGGAGCCCAGGCAGGAAGAGTGGTTGCTGTGCAGCCAGATGGTTTCATTTTTTTCAGGGAGATTAATTAGCTCACATTGACTGGCCCTGGCATCTGAGGAACAAGTACTTATGGCAACAAATGAGCTGTCACTTGTCCCCTCCTGAGCCCGCTGAAGGAGTTCAATAGACTTTTCCTCAGGCATTTGGTACCTAGATGCTTTGTGCTGACATATGTTACCTGTCTGGGTTCTTGAGGTGTCTGTGGAAGCTTGTGTGAGGGTATGTAGGTGTGTTCAGGGAGGATTGACCAGAGTTTGGGTATATTTTCAGGATCCCCTACATCTGTGAGGAGCAGTTCTGCTGCCAACTCCATACCACCACCTCTTCCTCCACAAGGAAAGACTTCTGAGCCTGCTGAGAGTTGCCTCGTTGTGTGGGATGGTGGCAGGGATGTGACTGCAGAGGAGCACATATGCTCATCTCCTGCGAGCCCCCACAGCTCTGCAGAAGTGTTCTCAATAGCTACCAGTGAGTAAGTCTTCAGAGAAGGAATTTCTTGGATCAGACACTGTACAGCTCATGCCTTGTTGGGCCCTTATGAATGGGAAATAGCATCTGCAAGGCTGTAAACTTGGCTGTACTAAGTAGATGGCCCTGAAAGTGAAAAATGGATTTAAAGACTATTCAAGCCACGAGTTGTTTGGGAGATGTTGAAGCCTGTGTAATGGGCATGTAGATGTGTTAAGGGAGGGCCGATGGGAGCTGGGTACAATTTGGGGATCCCCTGCCTTTATAAGGGACAGATCTGCTCCCAGCTTCATGCTCCCAACTATTCTGCTGTGGAGGAAAGACTCTTGTCAGGAGCACTAAATTAGGTGCTCTTGCCAAACTGGAGTTTTTATGGCAGTTGCTGTATTAGGAAGAAAGATTAAATAATAATCTTGGAGCTTCAGAAAGAAAAGGTTCAGTGACGCCACAGCTTCCCATGTGTTTGTTCTGAAATCTGTGCCCAGCGCTGGAGCGCACGGACCTGTCTGTTCAGGTCCTCACTCATGAGCAGTGAGGTTTAGCTCATTCCCTTTGTGCAAGTCTCCGCTTGTTTCCTGTACCCATTTGTGACCTTCCTGGGAGGGCTGGAAGCTCCAGGGTTTTCCCTTAAGGGATGATTGCTCATCCTTGAATAAGGTGTTTACTCTTGCCTGTAATTGCATGGGGCTTGAGCTGCACCAAACCCTAACTGTGCTTCCTTCCCATCTCATTGCTTTCATGTAGAGACATGGGTGTGTGCTTTGCTTGGGGAGTTTCAAGTTGGGGCATGATAAACCCCATCTCCAGGCACTTTCCCAATCTAGTTTGTCAGAAGCAGGTTTTGCTTTTGCTTTTTGTTGTCCATTCATTGCAATCCCCAGGATACATCAGGGTCTCTCGACCTTCCTCTGCTGCCCTCCCTTCTGGCTCACAGTACATTTGGAAACAATTTGCTGGTTTTAAAATCGGAGGAGAGACATCCTTTATTCCGCTTTGAAAAATGGGGAGGTTTGGAGCAAGAGAAGAGAAAGGACTATGGGCCCATTCCAGTATTTGTTTTGCTTATTGGAAAACAAAACCATTTACCAAACTGCTTTCAGAAACCAGCAATCCACAGGCTCGGTTTTCATTAAAAAGGCACTCACTGTTTTTCCCCTGAGTATTTAGTGACATTTTTCAAGATTTTCTGTGCACAATAATTGTATTTTTTTTATCAAATTTTGTCCTGACTTTGTGACCGCAATAAAGTTTAGGAAACTATAATTTATTATGGGTTAAAAAAATATTCTATGAATCCGATTCCTTTCCTTGATTACTGGATCATACTGTGATTCTTCTCCCAGTTGCAAAACAGCATTGTAAATGCTGCTTTCAGACTCTGTGGGATGTTCCCCAAATGGCTTGGAGAGCTACTCTGTCATCCATTGCTCAGCTCTGTTGCTGATACCCTGACAGAGAAACTCTTTTGTCTCTTCCCCAGACTCCAGAAATGGAAGTGTTTGTTTCTGGTGTTTTAGTTTTACTTTGGGAGTGAACTTCATTCCAGCCCTTTCTTTTCTTTCTTTCTTTTTTTTTTTTTTTCTTTCTGAGGTGTCTCTTCTTGTAGCACTTCAGAATTGAAAAATAAGGTGTCCTGGTGGTGATGATGTTAAAAGTCCTCCTGCAAAGCCAACCCTGCTACACCAACATTAGCAGACTCCGGAAGCTCTTTAGTGCTGCTTCAGGGATGGGGGTAGTGGGGAGAGAAGGTGCTTTCCCCTTGAAAGAGGATTCTCGTAAAATCCGTGCTTGCTTGCAGACAGGGAGTTGGCGTTTGCCACACCAGAGGAGATCTGGAGATGGGGCGGTGACCTGCAGAGGCACTTGCTGTCTGGTGTTTGCTGTAGCCCAGGCTCCAGCTCCCTAAAAGCATGGAAGCAGAAGTCCAGGGCAACCTAGAGGTCCAAAGGGTCCTGTGTCCCCCAAATGCAGAGCCAGGGAAGCTTCCACACATCAGTGTAGATCATGTGTGTTCATATTGAGGGTAAGGAGCTCTTAGATGGAGGGGCTGCTTAGCTGCCAGGCTTGATTTGCTGCTGAGCTGGGGCAGGTATGGCTGTTTTCTAGGAGCTGAACCGTGGTCACTGGTCAGCTTTCAGGTAATGGTGGCTGTGGGTCACTATTTAATTTACCTCAGTGAAATCTGAGCTCTGGGCTGAGTACCCACCTTGTCACCAGTCAGCTGAGTCCCACACGTCTTTTGCTAGAGAAGTCCTCAGGTATCCTCCAAGGCACCTGGGATATGGTCAGGTTATGTTAACAAAATAAACTCTGCATGGAATTTTTTTTTTTCTTCATCCTTTCCCAGAGGTGCTGTTGTCTTCCAATTCTCCCAGGACTCTTGGTGGCCTTTCATTCCTCTGAGGTCGACTGATGGTGGCCTTAGCCTGCCAGAGAACATGGATTCCTCCCTGCCTTACAGTGAGACTGGAGGGTTTTTAAAGAACATGCTATAAATCATCCGTGGTTATGAATTATAAGGTAGAAGTGATGAAGTAAAATCTATGATCACAGAGGAGGGAATTGTGAGCTGCTGTTAATCCTAGAGGGGTACAAATGAGATGGAAGTCCACAGAGAAAAGAACCTCAATGTATTTATTTGTTTTCATTTATTCCTGCAGTGGGCATCTTAAAGCACAAAATTGTTTTAAAACTCTAGTTTTCTTCTCAGTTTACGACCTGAATTTCATAACTAGATGTGTAAATAACGCACAAAGTATCTTGATACTCTCCCGTGTGTTAAACTGCTGCAGCCAGTGTAATTGCTTGCAAATATTGTGTGCAGCAGCAAGGGAAAAATCAGGTTTGCTCTGTATTTATTGTATTTCACTCGGCTTAGCCACTGGAAGCAGCTTGAGTCAGCTTTGCTTCAACTCTCTCACACCCTTAACCCAAAGCTGTACTGTTTAGGTTCCTAGGAGAATTGGTCGGGAATCTTTTGAGATGATTATTAGTAAATGCTACGTTATGTAGATGACGACTTTAATAGAGAAATATAAATTTGGGTTAAAATGTTTGTGGCTACCTCTTGTAGAGACACCTGCTCACTCCAGCAGTGAGTCAGACACTGGAGCTAAGATGTGAAAATTCCTACCTCCAGATCCAGCCCCACAGATCTCAGCCTCTTTCCCTCTCACCTTTGGACTGTTGGCTCTTCTTGGGTAGGCATGTGGGATATGGGTATGCTCTAAGCTGAGGGAACACCTTTACTTTTTCCTTGGCCCTTGTCTTTTGAGGGTTTTTTAAGGGTTTGAATTTATGCCTCATCAAATGTTATATAATCAGTCCCTGAAATACATTACAGAGGGGCAGATATTTTTCTCTGGATGACTTTTAATTCATGACTGAGAGAGAGGGAATTATTCCAAGAGATTAAGCAGGGAAAATGGTGTCTGCCTTTGGATTGTGTTTCTTCCTCTGAGGAGGCTCTTTGAGACCCCTCTCAAGACCTGCCCACTGTTGAGGCTTGCAGAGAGCCAAAATGCTTCTTGCCATGGTTGTGTGCCTGCTCGAGGGAGCCGGGCCTGGACAACTGCATGAGGGTTTAGATCTGATTTAGCAACTGCTAGCCCAAAATGATGGCACAAATTGAAGCACCTAAGAAATCTGGGATCGAGACCGGTAGAACGTGGTTCTTCTCGAAAGTTGCTGGATGTACGGGCAACTGGAAGTAGCACTTTGCCTCAGTTTCTGTATCTGTGCTGGGGCAAGGCCTCTGGTTGGCAGGAGTGAGCCCAGCTGGTCTCAAAAGTGAGGTGTGGCAGACAGCTGTCTGTGCCATTTTTACTTTTTTTTGTTGAAATGTAAGTCTTTCACCTTCAAAACGGAAAAGTTCTCTTGTGTTTCTGTGTGAACATCCACAAACTGGAAAGGCCAAATCTCTTGCTTTTCCTTTCCCCAGGGCAACTTGTAGGGAGCTGCCTTTGCTTGCCCACAGCCCCAGCCTCACTGTTTGCAAAGCTCTTCATGCCCGACCAGATGAGCTCCAAATTGGATTTATGGGAAGATTATTTGAGGTTCAGGCATAAAATCTAGGAGGGCTGATTTTATTTTTGTTAAGGGGGGCTGGGATTCCAGGCTGCCAGAACTGATGGGACTGCCTTGTATATCTTCTCTACTGAAGCCAGCTGACAGTTTTAAACCATCATTAAATCAAACTTTTGTGGTTAAGATTTACTGGGAGCTTTTTACAAATGAAATGTAAAATCTGGTGCTCTCCACGTGGAAGACAAATTCTTGAATCTGTCTTCCTGTATGTTGACAGAAATGTGGGGCTTTCAGGTATATATTTACATGTACATGCTGCTGAGCCCTGCAGTGGTGACAGACACTTCCAAATGGCCCAGCCTGGAAAGGAGAGGCATCTCAGTGTTTGAAGGCAGATCCTGCCAGCCTCATGGATTTATGGGAATGAGGGCCCAGAAGTAGGTGAATGGGACAGGTACCTATAAATATAATGAGCTAGTCTTGCACACAGGCAGAATAACTACATCTAGCTTTATAAATAACAGCAGCCTTTTAGGTTTCCTAGGAGGTCTGGCAGGCTTACAAATGAATGTGCTGCTAGTTGTCTGAGACCAGACATCGGAAAGCTGTCCATGAGTGCTGTTGGCCCACTGTCTCGTTTTTCCCTGCCCCCATTCCCTCTCTCTTGGTGGGGGTGGGTTTTTTTTGCTGTTTTTGGTTACTGCAACACAGACCCTGCCTGGCCTGCAATCTCTCACTCTTGCTTGCTGGAGAGGAATGATTCATCAGGCCCAACCTGATAAAATTGTGCAAGCCAGTCACCAAAGTTAATCAGACCAAAAGGAAAGAGAGGAGGGAAGGGAAAAACAAAAACAAAAGGGGCCCTAGAGCTAGTTCTAATTTTCGAACCTCCCCTGGGAGTTTAAAAATGCATCTATAATGTACTCGGCCTGGGTTCTCCATCTTCCCCCAGCCTTCGTTGGGAAATCCGAGAGCAGCCGAGGCGATGGGTTTTAAAGTGCAACTTCCGATGTTGCAACGCAGGGGAGCAGTGATTCAACAGGGCCCCGGCTGCGGCTGTCGGGGCGCCCTGTTTGGTAATGGTGCTGCCGAGCGGGCGGCCCTGCTTGCAACCTGCTAATCACTTCCACTCGGGCTTGTTGTGTCACACCAGCCAGGATGGAGCTGAGGGGGCCGGGGAGCTGCTGACATGAATCATGTGGTGCTCTGCTGTGTAATTAGGAAGGAGCCCTGTGGTTCTCAGTGCACTGGTGAGATTTCTCAGGCCTGAAACACAATAAAGACTGCCACCCACTTCAGCAGGGAATTAGCATCTTCCTGGCTGATCCTGACAGAGGCTGAGAAGCCTGGTTGCTTGGGATCAGGGGGAACTGGGGTTTGGCTAGACAGGGCACGGTGGGTCACTGTCATGTCACTGCCGTGGCCGTGAGGACGGGTCTAGGAGGGAGAGCATCAGCTGGGAGGAAAGTGCCCGGGGTGCTCTGTGAGAAATCCATCACTCCCTCCTTGGTGTGGCTGCAATAGTCCTGCTCACATCCACCTTGTGACTAAACGAGACACAGTTGCACAAGTGATTGCAATGTCTCCCCTGTCTGGTTGCTGTGATGCTCAAGGGGTTCCCAGGGTGCTGCTTCCATGTCTGCAGCTGAAGGATATCCTTTAGTTTCTCTCAGCTGGTTGCAGCAGTTCAGTTGGCAGCGGGATGCTGTGCAGGACTCGCCAGCTGCAAGCCCAGCAGGCCCCTCTGGGCCACCTGTGCTGTTGGGGGTTGGTGAGGGGATCACCATTACGGTCACCTCTCTGCCGGCCAGTCCGGCTGCGCTCTGCATCCTTGGTGCTTTTGGCTGCAGGAATCACAGCGAGCTCTTAGAGAGCGGGAGGAAATGTGTTAAACCCTGAAACCTTCCAGAACGTAAAGACTAATTAGTCAGTGAGAATGCTTCAAGGGATTTCATCAAATTGTCCTGTAATTCTTTCTACCCTCCGAGTCCACATTACAACAGAGAGGCATTCCCTTTGCTCTTTCTCATATTAGGTTCATTTTAGTTCAGTTCACATTTGGTATAGTTAGTATTTAACAACATTTTATCAAAACAACATCTCCACATGATTTTAATTTAGAATTACATTACTGTGATACTGTCAGGAGAAAACCATGTGCCAGACCCTGAGCTGCTGTGAATGAGCAACAATCCATTGATTTCAGCAGGGCAGCACTGATTTATTCCAGCCAAGGATCTGGCCCACCCTTGCTTAAAAGGAAAACCAATTTCCTCACCCTGGTTACTGAAACATTGCATATCAAGATGGGATGTGTCTAAACCACCTCCTTTTACTTTTCACCACTTGTGTAATTTTGTTTCTGTTTTCCACTGCTCCTCATTTTTTACTGGGGCAGTGAAACTTTTCTGTTGGGGATAATTTCACTCTAAGCTCACAAGCCTTGGCACAGATGAGGATGGTTTTAATGTTGCACTGAATATGAAAAATGAGATTATTTTCTGCAAATTAAGGCTTCTGGCTCTGATGTTTTAGTTCTTGTACATAACCTTCATGCTACACAAGGCAAGGAAAGGGGATGGGAGATGTTTCCTACCGTTTTTTTTCCTTTATATGATGCTCAAGGAAGCCAAAGGTTGGTGTGTGATTGCACTCGAGTCAGAGAGCACCTTAAGAGTTGGGCACAAATTAGAGATTTTCCAACTGACTCTTGTACAATTTCTCTGCAAGAAATACCTTTTATGGGCTCAGTGAAAGGTACTTAATTTTTGTGAAAATGCATCTGCTTTCCACAGCACAGTTGTACTTTTCTGTTAGCAGTGTCAAACTGCTTTGTTTGAAGACCACAGATGGCAGCTGCATTATCCACTGCATCCCTTCCTTGTGAGGGAGGGACCCCAGCTCTGATTTCTGATCCAAACAGCCCCAGGAGTCCTTAGGCCTGGCTCAGGGCGGGGTGACCCTGTCTGTGCATCAATATGATCCACATATTTGAGAGAAAGCCCCTTAAAATTAATGGCTTCTGCCATTGCAACCTCAGGCACCTTCCCACGGTGAAAGAAAGAAAGAACCCCTCTTTTTGGCAGGTAAGAGGAAAAGCAATGATGTCTAATGTTATAGGCTGGGTATAGCTGCCACTCTTCATTTACTGCAGTTGTAAGAAATTATTAACACTCCTTTGTGGAATCAGGGAGCAGAAACAATGGTGACCTCCACCCCAAGCACACGTCACTGCCCAAAACAAAGGCACGGCCCCAGCCTGCATAGGTGTGGACAGGTTTCCTTGGCAAGAGCCTGGCAGGAAAGGCAGGGAGGCAGCTGGGGAAAGCCTCAGGCAGAGAAGCAGGCAGTGCTTTGTGGGCTGACTGGTGGTGAAAAGGGAGCGGAAACGGGAGCAAATAAACTGGGTCCGGCATGGGGAGGAGAGGTTTTGTACCTGCATCCTACATGAGCAGGATTTCTGTAAAGAATTAACTGGCACTGCTGAGAGGCAGAATCCACATATGGAGGCAACCCAAGGCTCTGGTTATCCACTTGTCTTAAATAAAGTCACTAAAGAAAATGAAATGAGTTGGAAAACAGAAGGCATTGGCAGGAGAACAGCCTGTTACCGGAATGTATTTGTTGTATAGCAGTAAATGGAGGAGCCTGATTTGCCTGGCCCTGTGCAAATCCCACTAAGCTTTTACAAACCCAGAAGTGATGACTGACACAGAGCAGAGGGGCAGCAGGGGGACAGTAAAGTGCTTTGAATGTCTACTTTTCATTTGACTCGGTTCCAGGACGACACAGTCCACCCCAGATTAAAAATAACTACAGAAAGGAGTAGAGCACTTTTTTTTTTTTTAAATTAAGCTTCAGGATATCTTTTGGGAGTATCACAGGCTTGATTCAGCCTCCTTTTTTAACTTTCATGCTAGCCTGTCTTTGGAATTGTAGCATTGTGTCTGATGTGATACTGTGGTGACTGGCATCTGTGACCAGGCCCTTGGCCTGCCTTCCTCATTTTAACTTGGAAATGGAAGGAAGACCTAGCGGTATCCTTATTTTTACCCAGAAATGCTCTTCATCTAGAGGCCAGGGACAGTAGGGCCTAATGGATCAATAGTGGTTTGGGAGCCAAGAGGTGTGACTTCTATCTCTCAGTGTGAGTTTTTGGGAGGACTGGTGGGAGCAGGGACTGATATTTTCTGTGGCTTTCTGTCACTTCTTTTAGTTGCCTTTGCAGGTGCGCCAGTAGAAACACCTCCCCACTGTCCTTTTGAGTCCTTTTGAGTGATTTCACCTCAAGTTTTGCCTTTGTTCAAGTGGCAGTATATCATCTCCAAGCAATCTCGTCAACTGAAATCATCAAGTGTGGTTTAAAATGGTTGCTTCAAAAGAGTTGAGGGTTTGCAACCCTCAGGCTTTTTATTGCCACAGTTATTTGGGAATTTTCAGAGTTTCATATGTTTCCCTGTGAATTTACAGTTTTCTGTAAAACGAAATGAATTACCCAGCTCTCCTGTGGTCAGATGGGACAGGCAGTGTGGCAGCTGAGGTGCCTGGTTGGAAGTAGCCAGGACTTGCTCTGCCAACTCTCTCCAAGTGCTGTAGGGTGTTGGAAATGCTGCTGTCATCCGAAGGAAGTTTCACGCTGCTGAAGACCAGAGAAAGAAATCTTTTCTAGGAACTCGAGCCCGAGAAATACAATGAATCCACGTATTTCTTGGTTTTCTCCGTTATCTCCTTGTGCTGCCTCGCAGTCCTATCTGTCCCCCCACCCTTTAGGGTGGCTACAGTTGTTCCTGGTGTGTAAATGAGGGAATGTTCCACTTCCTTGTAAGGAGTGTCCACCAGCCTTACCTGCTGCTGCTTTTGCCTCGCAGGGAGCGTGACTTGCACAGATCCTGTTGCTTATATCTCGTGGGAGGTAGAAAACATCTTCACCCAGCAGTGAGGTTGGAGTGACCACTCGTACGTAGAGATGGGACGTTGCAGTGGAGGGCAGGGCTTTGCTGCTGCTGTTTGTCATGGTGTGCAAAGCCCTCTCAACAGAGATGGGATCTTCCTGGGTGAAGCATGTGCAGATAGGAAGAGATAGTTCTAAATCACAAAAAATGTGAAAATACATAAGGGGAAAGTTGGGAAAAACTGCAGAGAATTATTGACTGTCCCATGGCCTTTTGGTGGATTAGTGGCATACAAGCCCAGCAAAGTCAGTTCAGTGTGCACAAAATGAGTGTCTTAAGAGAATAAGTGTCCAGTGCTCCTTCAGCTCAAAATACCTGGTTTGGGCACTCATTGCAATAGTCTCACATGCACTGGGTGGATGCAGCCAGGGCAGGTGACTGAGCCCATCGTTGCTGCAGTGGTTTCTTGTACTGTTCATTTTCTGTTAGTTCAGTGAACTGAATTTGGCTCGTGGAGGTCTCTCCAGTGCTGGAAACATCACCAGAGTACAGAGTAACAGTGGCATTGAGGCTGGCCCTTCTGGCAGCTGTTAGATTAAGCCAGTCACTCTGGTTTACTCAGTCCTGGTGCCCCTTCTTCCCTTCGCTGGTGGGACTCTGGGATCCCTGAATTTCTGCAATTTACAGGAGTCTCCCTGGTGACAGAAGAAGTGGAGACCACGCTTTCCTGCACGATCCATGCGGCGCTGTTTGCTGCTGATGAGACGCTCTGGAGGAAGCGCACGAGCAGTGAGTAGCTCACAGCTGGAAAGAAACTCCTGAAGTGAGAGAGGAAAACAAGGAGTGTCTCATGTGTTGGAGGGCTATTCAGAGAAGCTGACCCTGCCGTGGGAATTGATGAAAACTTAACTTACAGTCCTTCACCATTTTACTTTCCATGGGTTTTTTAATTCAGTTTGTGCTCCCTCCGTCCTGGGGTGGAGATTGCAGCACCTCCTCAGCACAGTACCTGAAACAGCTCTTAAATTGTTTGCCAGGCTCCTGTGGTTCTCACCAGAGCTGGGGTTTCACCTCTTGTTCTTCAGGCTGACTGCATGAGGTGAATTGAAATTGCAGGGTTTCCTTGCACTCATGCTTTTTTACTTCTGATGTTTCATCACATTTCCATCTTTTAGGCAGGCTGTTATGTCTGATACAACACAAAACTTTGGAGAGGAAAGGCTTTGTTAAGCAGTCGAGGATTAGGAAGCGAGAGGTAGATTGTCTCTTCAATCAGAGGAGAGCTTGTGGTGTCTGTCCCTGGAACTTTTTAGGAAGAAGCTTTTCACGTGCTTCAGCCATGCTACACAAAAGTGGGGCCTGCTTTAAGATGGGATGGGAACTGCTTGTCCTTGCACCATTTCTTCACTTCTGCTTTGCAAACGGTGCTTGCTAAGATAATCAGCAATGACAAATGCTTATGGAATATTGCAAGTGTGTGAATAACCACCTAAGAAGGATTTGGAAATAGCTGCTCTTAGTTTTCTGAGGCTGAGTTTCCAAACGAGAGCTCCACATAAGTAAGCAAGAGGAAGACACGTGTTCTCTTAGCTGTGGGTACCCTTTGCTGAATGGGTGTGGGCAGCAAACCCAGGCAGAGGCTGTTCGTAATCCTCACAGGCTCTGATGTGGTCACACTGAACCGGAGGCTTTGTGTTATATGTGAATGCAATGACTTTACTTTCTAATATTTGGCTGGCTTTATAAACCGTCTTCCTTTCTCCCCGCTCTTGTTTTGTCTCATGAAGTCACCATTTCTCGTTGGTTTGGGCTGTTTTAGTGACTGGAGAGGAATGTAGGCTTCTCAGAAGCACATGAGCTGTTTTGCTCTTCAGTAGTGTCCCTGCTCTGCTCATAGACAAAGGAGAGCTGGGTGGAGAGAATCGGTCAGGAGGCTAAGGAAGAAAGCCTCTGAAGCAGGACGGAGTGGCAGAAAGGCTGCTTTTTCTCAAGGGGTCTGTGCAGTGAGACGATCCTGCTGTCTTTTCCGCAGCAGGTAATTGCATGGTTTTCGTGCGCTTTGCATGTTCTTTGTGACCCGTGTGTTTCTCATCCCTTGTACTTCCCTCTGAGTCTTCTGAGCTGTTCTTTCTTATTCCCTCCCACTTTTGTGCATGAAGCACAGGCCAGAGGTGCCTGCTACCCCTTTGATATCTTCTCAGCACGACTGATGCTAGCCAGGCTTCGGAACAGACACAGCTGCGACACGGGCCCTCCCCAGCAGGTCTCCGGTCCAGCTTCCATCCCGTCTCTGTGCATCTGGAGGAGCCAGTCTGCTGCAGTGCCATGGCTGCAGCTCCAGCCAGCCAGAATCCTCTGCAATTTGCCTCCTGTGACACTGACTCACAGGAGGAGGAAGGTCTTGATTCACTGTCTCATGGGAAGTGCTCTGGCTCCAGGCTTCCCTTAGCACTTCCTCGCTTAGACCCCAGCTCAACAAAGCCCTTGAATGGAATTTGTTGAGCCGCTGTCTGCAGCTCACTGCCCCCCTGCCAGCATGACAGAGAATGTCCTTGTGGCACTTCCTGAAAAAGTGTCAACAGTATCAGTTGGACTTGGTTGCTTTGATATTCCCTATTCATGGTGAATACTAAAAATACTTGTTAAAAATCATTACTCTGGTGGCAGAATTTTTTTTCCTTTTCAGTTTTTGTAAACTCTTTCACTTCATTAGTAGGGAAATATGCCTGTATGATGGGGAGAGGATTCTTTTTCCCCACTGCCAAAACAAATGCAACATTTTAGGGAGAGAGGAAGACTTCCCATTGCTTTCAAGAGTAATTGAAACTTCAGAAAAAGTGTCTACCCTCTATTCTTTCTAGCACTGTGGAGATTTTCCACTTAGCCACCATTTTGGTGGTGCTGGCCAGCTCTGCCTTGGCTTTGATCCCAAAATGTCTCTGATCTGGAAAACCGTCCTGGAAACATCACTAGAATAGCTTTCCTGTGAGATTTATGCTTCCTGCTGGGCTGACAATGCTGCTGGATTCAGTGGGATTTCCCCTGGGGGGAGTGGGACATGGTGTGTCTGCTCGGTACCTCGAGTCTCAGGCTCCTCCTGAGCAGAGGAGAAACCTGTGAAGAACCACATTCAACTTAAATACTCAAGGTTTTCACACCTGAGGGTTTTACTGGTAGGTATTATGTTAAATCCTTCATGGGTGGAAAGCAGCCTTTAGTTTTGTTAATCTTATGAAGGAAATTTAGTGTTTGGAGTATTGTATTGGGACCCCAGAAAACTATTTTGGGAAAACTAAGAATATGAGATTGGCTGTGGCTGGGCAGTGTTGCTTCACTCCTTTATTCCTTCTTTAATCTGCTGTTGACTCATCTGTAGTACAGCTTGAGGTACACTGATAATGTCACTCAGACGTCAGGTGCTCTTATGGTGTTAGAGGCCACCGGGTGCCTGTCTCAGACAGGCAGGGAGAGGACAGTTCAGACAAGTTTTTGGTTTCTAATTTCTTCCCAATCAAAAACCTGGAGCCCTGTAGCTCCAGTTGTGCAGAACTGGGCTGGGAATCAGAGAATCCATTCATTTTATATCAATGCACCAACCACCATTTGAGGGTAGGGGTTCTATGTCCTTCAAGTTTATGGTGAATCCCTAAAGCCTCCTTCTAAACCCCCGATTCCTTGTGTCTCTCTTTGTGAGTTCTGATGTGCTGGAGACCTTGCATTTATGGAATCTGCCAGGCTGGAAGGTGCAGCCTGCTGCTAGATCACATTTACAGAGGGCTCATGCAAGACTTAAGCCCATATTACGTTTGTTCCTCTGTGATGCTTATATTTGTCTTGCACTTTGTCTGGGAATTCAGATTGTGTGTCTTGGCTGGGCTCTGTCATATATGTTTAATCCCAGTTTCTTTGCTTTCCTGCAGGGACTTGCTAGGGAACAGGAAGTAAATGGAGTGTCTTGTAGAGATGCCTTGTAGGGAGAGCTGACTGCCAGCCAAAAACCCATCCAGCTACAAAAGCAGCTGTTTCAGCCCAAAGAATTTGTAAGCACAATTATTTTCTTAGCACCTCATCATGCTTCTTGCAGGAACTTCGGCTGTCAGACAGGTTTTCCGTCCTGCTAGGCTGGGAAACACGGGGTGCTTATTTAGATTAGTTGGTGAATACAGCTTGGTGATCCTCTGACTGAGGGGGTGCATGTGGGAGAGCGGGGAGAGAAAGTCTCAAGGCGTGGAAAAGGGAACACTTGGGCCCAATCAATACTGGAGGTTAGGAGTCCGATTTCAGCCTTTTTCCTGTGCCTGCTAACTCCAAACTAGAGCAGGTTTGCTTTGCAGCTGGATCTGGGATGTGTGTGTGCACATGCCTCAGGCACAAGGGAAAGCAGGAATTTTCCTATGCTGTGACGCACGGTCTACCTGGAAGACTGGCTTTGTCCTGACTCTGGGCTGCGGGGGCGAGTCCCAGCTGTCCAAGCATCAGTCCTGTCTGGAACCTCTCATACACTAAGAAGTACCTGGAATTAAAAGTAAAAAATGTCATTTGGGAGAGACTAATCGGCACAGTGAGAGAGAGTGACCCGCTCCCTATATCTCACTTGCATATCCCACTGTCAGTTCTCTAATGGAAAAAATCCTCCACATCTTGACAGCAGACATAAGGCAAGTAGATTTGTTTGGTCTAATCACGCAGTTAAATGTAGCGGGCTGGTTCCCCTTTGCTCTTTGTTTCTCCACTGGCCCAGAGTGGGGAAATTCCTAATCTCAACACTCAGACGTGCCCTCTTTGCCAAGACTCATCTTGCCCACGTGGCTTTTGTCAAGGCTGTGACTGGAAGAGCAAAGCCTGGCAGCTATTTTTCCAAGACTGTAGCAATCCATTGCTGGTGTCCAAGGATCTGCTGCAGAGCTGCTGCTTCAGGGATCTGGTATGGAGCTGCAAGAGCCTTCTGGGCAGGTCCTGGCCAGGGTTATCTGTGCTCCTCTGCCCCAGACGCTCATGCCCTCATGAAGGGAATGACCGAACTACACAGAAAACAGCTCTGACACAATTTACAGCTCAGAGTGTTAAGATAATGCCAATTGGTGCTGCTTGGCTGCGCCAGCTGCTTCCTCCATTGTGTCATTACTGGGCAGGGGGGACAGACTCTTCAGAGTGTTGCTATTACAAATATGTTTTCCCACTGTGATTGTGAACGGCATCACTGTCCTGGAGATGGATGGTGGTACCACAGCTCAAAAAGAGAGCTGAGTTCTCCTTTTCTGCCCCTCTAGGCCCTTGCCAGACCCGTGGGACTCTAACTTACATTCTCAAAATTCTCCATTTACGGTTTGGTCGCAGCTGGCTGTGTTGTGCTGTGCATCAGCCTCCAGAGAACCTGTGTCACGGGACAGGAGACCTTTCAGCTGGAGAAGTCAGCCACTGTTCGAGCTTGGCCCAGATTCTGAGGTAAGGGATAAATTTGCAGTTGTTTCTCAAGCACAGCAGTAACGGCAGCAGGGTCAGGGTCGTGGATGGCAGCAGGGCCACGTCGTGCAGAGCTCTGGGGGGTGCGTGTCCTCACCCCTGCCCACGTGTCTCCCCTTGGAGAATGGTTACAAAACTTTCTCTGCAACTTTGATGGCACTTGCTGTCTTTTATTGGACTTCCTTATGCTCATAACTGTAGTTGATGATGGCAGTAATTCAACAGCAATGCTAAAAGTAGTCAACTGCTGCCAGCCTTGCTGACGGGCTGCTTCAGGCCACCCCTTCAGAAAGCTCCAGAAACATCTGGGAGGATGATGCTTGTCCTTATTGCTCTAAGCAAGCCTTAATTACAAAGCAGATGTCACCTTTCAACTTGGTTGTCTGAATTCAGTGGCACCCTTTCACATGCAGCAGGATGCAGGATCCTTTCCTTCCTGACCAAAACTGTTGAGTGTTATTTGCTGTGTCAGCCTAAAATGCAGGGGTGAATTTCATTGGGTAAAGTGATGCCTGCGTGTGGATGAAAAACAGATGAAAGCATAATGTGATCCAGCAGCTGGAAATTAAACTTAGATACATGTAAGCTAGAAAAACAAGGTACGTGGTTTTAACAGTGACTAAGTAGCAACAGTTAAATAATTTTTGGCACCAATTACCAAGGGGATACAGTGATGGTTCTGTCTCTTGAAGCCTCTGAGGAATCCATGTCTTGTTATCTCAGCCAGAAGAAATTTGGGACATCAGATGAAGCCTAAGAACATTTTTATGCAGGAAACCAATATGATTATTCCTGCTGCCTTCTTTATATCTAAAAATGTAAAAATTGTAATTTTAAAGGCACTCAGTACCCTTTAGTGTAAATATTGCTTTTCTGCAGCAATCCCCATTTCCTTCTCCTTGATGCTACTTTCCTAACACGTTGCTCTGAGCTGGTGGATGGCAATCAAGATTACAACAGGTTAAATGCCTTGCTACGTCTGTATAATGTAGACCGGTGGTTCATGCCCAATGTGAAAAAGGGATTGGTCTTTGAAAAGGCTTCATGCTGAGGTCAAGGCTTGCTGAGCATTTCTTCTGGTGGCCAGAAGCTTCTCCTTCCACTGCTGCTCCTTTTGTTTGCTTATTTTGTTTTTAATAAAGTCCCCAATGCCATCATAATGCATAATGTGATTTCCTTTTGGCTGCACAGGCTTTCATCTGGAGAGCTTCCTCACTGATTTTCAGGCTTGGCTGTGTGAATTTGTGTCTCCAGACCAGTCTGGAAATGTAAGAGCTAGGGAATCATCTGGTTCTTGCTGGAAGCAAGAGCACCCACTAGGAGCTGTTCTACCAGGTGGGAGAGAATGGTCATGGTCAGAGATTAACTCTGAGCTCAGCTGAGGCCCTGGGCAGTGGGAACCTTGCTGCATTCTCGGCCTGGGCCTGGGAGAACTGCAAGGGGCACTGATCTTTCTGAAGGATGTAGAACAGACTGATCTAGCGACTGGAAGGTCCAAAGCTCTTTCCTGATTTGACCTGAGATTTGGGAAATTAGTGGTTTTTAATCTTTGTGATCCTGGAATGCCCATAGGCTGTGAAAGGAAGTCTGGACCTCGTGAAATGCTCTGTACCACAAAAACAACCTTACTGCAAAGGACCGTATTAAACTGGTTTTCTAATCAATATTTCATTTGCTGAATACTTACAAAATGTGAGACACCTTCAAATTACTCTAAATGTTCATTTGTAGTTTTTAAAAATTTGATTTTTCATGTCTGTAATCCTATTATCTATTTGGTGCTCGGTAAATAAAACAACCTGCAACTATTTCCTTTGACTTGCTGAACTTAAGGGCGATGCCAAAGCTGTAATTTAATACCAAAGCATCCCAGCACTCTGAATGTGTTGATCTTCTCGACAGCCAGTGAATTCCTCTGGGCTAACTAGGGGGTCATAAAATACATCTAACCGTGCAGCTATTCAGCAGAAATCTTTCCTTACCTGACATTAGCCAGGAAATCCCTCTGGCCTGCCCTGGAGGGGAGGGGTCCCTGAAGTCCGTGGACAGCTGGGGAGGTTTTGATGGCTGTATTCTGTAAATACAACACCTTCTCCACCAGTCATTACTCTGCCCTCCCCGCAATCCCAAATATCTTGTGTGTAAAAGGACGTCACAACTGCAAGGTCAAACTTTCAAATTCCAAGGTGCTCCTTCTGAGTGTTGTTGAGTTGACCAAATGGTGTTTGAGAAGTGCTGTGGATCTCTGAGATCAATCCAGCAGATTGGAGATCAGGCAGACCTATGACACCCTCAGAGAAGCAGAGAATGTTGGAGGTCAAAGGTTTGGGTCATAGGATGAGGAAGTTAAAGCCCCACGTCTGAGTCATGATCTCTTGTTTGGCTCTGCTGAGAAGGGGATCTTTGTGCTTTTAGAAGAGAAGTTGTTCTGCTTTCAAAGTATTCCCTTTGATTTCAAATGAAGGACAAGTGAGTGTAAAAAAGGAATGTTTGTCTGTGTTTCCTTTCTTTTCTGTAAAAGCCTTGTGAAAGCACAAGTCAAATTCACTCCTGAAGAACATGGCACTCCAAAAGTGGGAAAACACCATACTTTGTCCCATTCTGCTGTGGGTGACCTTCTGAATCTAGATGTGGAAACTCCCATAAAAGAAGCAATGGAGCATTCTGGGATACTTCAGCCTGGAAAAGGGGTGATTTGAGGGGGAATGTAACAGAGACCTACGAAATCTGGAGGTGCATGAAGCAAATGGATAGGAACTGTCTGTTCCCACCTTTACCCATGCAAGAATTGGAGGCCAACAAATGCGGGCAAATTTCAAACAAATGGTGGGAGCTGGTTCTGGATGTACCAGCTTGGAGACCCAGAGACCTTCTCATCATAGGGTGCTGTGGGTGCAAGGTGTATTCTCGTGTTCAAAGGAAGACAATAGTGTTTGAAACCAAGATTGTTAGGGATCACTCAATAGACAAACCCTCTAAGGCCAAAAACAATTTCTACAGCTGAAAATGATTGAAGGCTAAGTAAATAATTTGTGTTTGAGGAGGAAGTACCATGTGGTTTTGACCTAATTTACCTCTTTCCTAGGTGTCAACTTGTAGTTTTTGTTGGACACAGTGGTGGGCTGGGTGGATCCCTGCTGTGGACTCGTATGGCTTCTGTAGGAGTTCTGAGATACTTAAGCCTGGAGACAATATTGTTATTTTTTTTAGTCCTGCAAAAGAAGCATCAGCACAACTAGAGCTTCCTAGAACATCCCAAGGATGACTGATCTCCTTAGAAAGGCTATTCCTAAATTATCTGCAGTCTCAGTGATTATTTCCTTAATTCCCTCCCTGACCATATAAGCAGTAAATGCAAAAGTCCCAGCTTGCTCAGGGAAGTATCCCCTGATGAATGAGGACTTTTGGGGAGGAATAAGGCACAAGAGGGGCCAGAAGGCAGAGGGGAGGTCTAAAGGGAGGCACCACAGTGGGACTTTGGAAATGTAATCTTTGGCAAGCTGTATTTTCTTGAGAAATTTCAGCTGCCTGTAAATGGATAGGTGGATTGAGAGAGTTGCGCAAGAGCTGGACTGGGCTGGGGTAGGAACTGGTGATGAAAAAGAAGCTCTTTGTTGGAAGGTGTGGGAATGTCTCTTTGTCCCATTTGCTCTTGAGCACAACCAACCCAAAGGCACAGCGCTGGCTGTTGGTTTTCTCAGAACGGGAAGCCAGACTCTCTGCTTTCCACATGTTGGTATCAGCAAGTCTGACAACTCCTCAGAGGGATTTTTGAGGGCTGTTAAATGTCATGTCTACATGGAACTTGTGTCGGGGAAATGCATATTCCTAGAGCTGTTTTTCTGAAAGCAGAACTGCAGGACTTTTCTCTTTATTTTTCACTTCAAAAGGACTAAGTGCATAAATCTCGTCCCTGGCAGAACCTGCCTCTGCCTTTGCGACAGCTCAAGTGCGTGCACAGGGAATCAGAGAGCAGGTGACTTCAACTTAACCTTCCCTCTGAGCTTGAAGAACAAGCCAAGGCAATACAAAAGGCACCTTCTAAGAGACTTGTGCAGCTGCACAGCCCTTATACTGGCCCCATGATCTGTTTATCTTTTGCCTTCAAGGAAGTCTCAGCGTTAGGGGAAGCTCCCCCAAGTGGGATGGCTTAAAAGACTGTATCCTCTGCTGGGAAGTGCACATGCTTCTTTCTTTATAAGCCATTTGATGTATTTTTCCTCTCTTTCTCTCTCTTCCCCTCCTCCCCTGGCAGCAGGATCTCTGGCTGTTGCATGCTTTTCATTAAATCTTTCTGATTGTAAGCTTGTATGTTCTGACCCAGGGTCAGAGAGGACCATGGCAGGGATACAGCAAAGCAACAGAATGGAAAGCTTTTTCTGGTTTGGATTATTGGACATCTCCAGCTATTGCAGAGTGCGTTCTTGTCTGGTGTCTGAAGACTGAGTTAAATGTCACCTGGAAAGGAACATTCCATGATGCTCCTGGAACACTGAACTTCTCCTCTTGAATGATGAGGGTGTCTGTGCGTGTGCGCCAGTTGTGTCTTGGCCAATTTCCAGCCTCTCTAATGCTGCTGTCACTCTTATCCCACATGTCCCACTTTTGCAGTATCCACCGGGGGAGGTTATTTAACTTCTCTCACTGATACGAACAACCACCGCCGTCGCGTTGTTGGGTTTAGGTTGTCTCTAATGAAAGCCCCACGCTTAGCACCAGCTCAAATCACCAATTGCTTGCTCAGCTTCGCAGCTCTGTTATCGGAAGGCATAATCACTTCCTGCATCTTTGTTTGTCTTTGCCTCCGTGCTGCTGTGCTGATGGGCTGGGAGGTGCCCTGCTGCTCCTGCAGCTGCTTTTCCCTGCCCCAAGGCGTATCAGCATGTGGGGAGGAAAAGCAGTTCCTGGTTATTGCTTCACCTTGTTGCGATGCCTCAGACACAGGCTGCTCTGTAATATGGAATATCATCCCTCTTATTTCTGAGGGAGGAGGTCAAGGGGCATTTACGCCTGTTGTGAAGGCTGTGGAGTGTGCACCTAAAGGGGACAGTGGCAAAATCCATCTGTGAGCTCTGGGCTCCCTGGCATGAACACTGGTGCTGAGATGTCGTGGGCTGTGCGGGCATCTCTCTTAGTGTCTGGCCGTGATACTGGCCAGGGCTGTGGAGATGAAGTGTCACGGGCCTGAGTGTCATTAGCCTGATGAGCCTGTCGTGGGCCTCCAGCCACTCCCCTGCCCGTGGGCTCAGGGGCTCCATTTAAACTCAGTCCATGACTTTCCACTGCTCTCTGAGCTGTGGTACAGATGTACCACTCCATACAACCATGCCTGTGCCTGGCCACAGGCCTTGCACTGGGACCCTGATCCATGGACTGTCCTCCCAGTTTGGTGTTGGACCTGCCTGGTGACCACTAGACTGTGTCTGGCCATGGTTACTGTCGCTGGAGCTGACTGACCTGCATTTGGGCTCCTGCCTTAGTGTGCTGTATCACACAAATGATCTGGGCTCTGAGTCGGCCCTGGCTGCCATCCCCAGACCTGGCTGCTGGTCTCACTTGTGACCTGTAGGATGGGGGAGCCCTGCCCTGCTGACTGAGTTATCCTCCTCAACTCCTCATCCTGTAGGGAACTGCCAGCCCTTCCTGATCCCTGACCCTTGAGAGGTCTCTATGGAGAGGTAATTCTTTGGAAAAACTCATCTTGGTGTGAAACACTTCCTCAACTACCAGCACAGCACAACAGGAGCATGTGGCCTTGGGGATATCCTGTCTGCCCGCTGGGGAAGGTGACACTGTGCATCAAAGCTGTGCCTTCCTTCTTATCTCCAGTGTGGTAAATGTGTTATCACCAGCTCATTAGTTGCAAAATTAATTAGCATTCCAGCCATGGGATGTGATGTGTTTCTCAACTCAGCAGGCTGGCCAGGCAGGAGCTTCTGTCCAGCCTCAGGAAAGGATGTTTGGAGATTTGGGGGTTTGTTTCTTGTTTGCTTTTTAAGCTGCTAATAGTTCTAGTGTTTTCTGCTGCAATCAGCAAGCTGCCCTGTACTGTGACGCTTGCAACCTTCCAGGACAAGAAGAGAAACTTCTTTTGCAGAATCCTTGCTAAACAGGTTCCCTGAAAAATATGAGGAACTTGTGACTGCTCATGCCTCGGAAGAAAAGATCATGATAGATGCATTTACAGAGCAGAAATAATAACAATCAACAACAGACAGGAGGAAATGGCTCCTCTGAGAGCAAGAACCAGACTAAAGGAAGAAAAATGCTCAGGTTAGATAACTAAGTTTTATGAGAAGGGAGGGGAGAAAGTGCTGAGAGAGCAGGGGTGGTAAAGGAGGGACAGGGTGGGGAGCAGCCCCTGCGGAGGGGGATGTGCCATGGCAAGAGCCCACCTGAGAAAGTGAAGCCTCCTCACTGTAAAATGTGTAAGGCTGTAAAATGTGTAAACCGAATTGCTGCAGCCTTGTCCCGTGGGAGGCCAGGCCCGGCTAAGCGAAGCTGTACCTCCTGCCCTAGGGCAGCGTCTCAGGGGAGGCAGCAGAGGTTTCCTTGGGGAGGCTCTGCCACATCGCCCCGCTCACTCGGTGTTCCGGACGCAGCCGTTCCTTTCCTCCCGAAGGGCTGGGAAATGCGGAGGCATTTAGCTGAGTGTGGCAGCTCCCGCCGGCTGTTGCTGTCTCAGGGGGATGGAGAGAGCTGTACGGAGTGGACTGGCCCCCCCAGAGGGCTCTGCACGGGGCTTGCAGTGCAAGAAACGCCTTCTCACCTGTGGTGTGTATTTGTAATTTAGCACTGGGTTGTGCTAATCCCTCCTGCTCCCCTCTTTTTCCTTGCTGAGCTTGTCTCAAGCTGATGGCAAATAAAACCTATTTTTCCTCTTTTCTGATAGGCTCCTAAATTCACCTATGATTGCAGATATTGAAGGTTGCGAGCTCTTGCCAACCTTCAGAGATTTACAGCAAAATCCTCCCACGTGTGCTATGTACTTCAGAGGGTGGGGCATAAGGGGTGCTCTGGGCACGGCTGGGAGATGTCAGGGATGTTTTGGAGATCCCTATTTGTTACTGAAGTGTAAAGTGGGACAACTCTTGTCACCGGGAGCCCTTGCTCTTGTTTCTTCCCAAATGAAGGGATTTGGTGACCCAGCAGCCCAGCTACAGCCCAGAGGAGCTTTGTTGGGTGTTCTACATGGGTCCTACAAGTATTCTACACATAGAACCTACAAGTAGGTCCTTGTCAAAGTAATAATTCACACAGGGTTCCTTTGAAGCTTTTCTAGCTATTGTGGAGACAGATCAGGGCTGAAGAATCTTATTGTTTCAGAAAAAATATTGTTTTTTCCTCACGGTCACAGAAGAGTGCTGTTGTGTTGCTTGAAATTCAGGGCTGGATTAAACTGGACATCTGAAACTGGGGAGATGCGAACAATTGGAATCAAAGCTGAAGAAAATGTTCTTGTGATCTCTTGTGAAACATAATTCACTTACCCAGATAATGGGTGTTGTGTGACTTAATTACTGTAAAACAACTCTTAAACTTAGTCTGCTTTTTTCTTTCACTTTGTGTAGCAATTTCTTCCTTCAGAGATCTTAAATGTTGTCTCTATTATTACTGTAACTATTCTGCGTAAGTCAAATTTCTAGTAACACATCCCTGCCCTGATTATAAATAAGATCCTAAAATTATCCCTATCTTACCTAAGTTTCTAATGCGGGGAAGGCATTGGAGCTGTCCTGGTGTTGGGAAAGTGTTTCCAGCTCTTCTGGCACTGCAGAGCTCCTCTGTCAAGACTTGTTCCTACAGCCTGGACTGTCCACGGTGTCATCACGGGCAAAACCACTTATAAAATACAAACTGTTTCATAGTAATTGATTTCTCTGGTCCCTCCTGGGTGGGGAGGAGCTACCCACCATGTCCTGTGATGCTGAACAAGATGTGCTAATAGACCTTTTAATCCTTCATTTCCCCCTGTCCCACAAGACATTTGTACCTGTTGAAGGGCTGAGTAGATGATTGAAATGCTCTCTTTTGGCATTGTGTAAGATCAGGGGAACTATTGAAATGGAAATCAGATCCCCAAACCATCACCCGCAGGAGGAAGAGAGGGAGCTTTGATTGATTCTCTTCTTGTTTCGTTAAACAAGAAGAGATAAATGGACTGAAGTTTTGGAGTGGGGAAAATGGGCAAAATATCTTGAGGATTATGGCTGGTGCTTTGGTCATAGACACTGTTCTTTAGCAGCCCATAGAGTATTTTCCTAGTGAAACACCATTGTGGGGGCATGGAAAACAGGGTCAAAAAGGTACAAATAGGGATGAGATTTATCACTGGCAAGAAACCATGTTTCTGAGGGTTTATGGGGAAAGACTGTAATTTGGTTCTTGTGAAAGACCAAAGCAGTCTTATCTATGTACCAGACTTTGATAAGTATGATGCAGTGTCAGAATTCCCCCTGCATTTTTTTCACTGCGTTTGTTTTCTTTTCATCAAGAGTTTTGGGAAGTGAGATGTGGTTTTCATCTCTTAAAGCTGTACTGGTTGCAATGCAAATTGTTCAGGTCAGGGTTTTTTTTCCCCTGTAGCTTTTATCAGAGTGGCTTTGTTTCTGTATATCCCCTTTTATCTCTACTTTTCCCTCTGTTCTGAGATGTTCCGTTGCCATGTGTGCCCTCAAAAGCACCTGAGGGCCCTGTTTCTCCACCCAGACCCGAGATAAACCAGCCTAGGTCTATGTGTCCAGTGCAATTGCCAGTACCTGATCCTGGCCTCAGTTGCAGTGTCTTTGCCAAAGAGTTCCTTGCTCTGAGAATCAAACAGATTTTCGCCTTTGAAGCCCAACCAGCTCTGTCAGAATTAATTAGAAACGCACGAGTGCACAAGTTCTGGAGTGACATTTTGTTGTTTCTTTCTCAATGAATGTGCTAGGAAGTAATTTTTATTGTAATGCTGACTGTTAAATTGAAAATGACAATTGTGTTTTTGCCAGAGCTGGGCTTCTAGATGATAGGAGGTATTAAATGCCTAAGGTGTTGCTGCATGGCACGTCACTCTGCCTCTAGCTCCAAAACCAGAGAAGCTAACTGCTAGATTTTTCTTTGTCATTAGAAGACTGTCTAGCCCTAAAACTGTACAAGAGCTCAAAATTTATAAATATACCCCGAATAACCAAAAAGCATCACTGAGCACATCGTTCATGATAACACACTCAAAGATAATTGTAGCACTGAATTATGTCGAGAGAGTTTCAGGGAAAACTTAGGTTAAACTACAGCTCCTGTGAGCTTGGGACATTGGCTCTGGAAAACATCCACCATGCAGAGCTGCTTTTCTGTCCCTGGATCATCAGTAGGTGAATGACTTTTTTTTTTTTCTTCCCCTATGAGTCAAGTGGTGAAAAGCACAGAACTTGTGAATTTTGGTTTCTAAAATGTGTTTTACCAGCTCTGCTGAGCAGGGACTTGCAGCCTAAAGTCACTTTGATGGACTTGTGCTCTTAGTGGAAACTAGTGGAAATGAGGGAAAGGGGAGAAAAATGCTTCATTTTGAGCTGCCTCTTCCACAAAGCACTTCAGTTACCTTAAAATCTTTAGCTCAAAAAAGTCTGAAAGAGCAATTCTGCAACACAAAGGAGAGCAAGAGAAATGCAGAGCACTCATGGCTGGGAGTGCTGGAGGAAAAATCCATCCCACTGTCCTAGAAAGCTCAGCACTTCAACACTGGAGAGGAAAGGGTGAAATGCAGCTCTCCTGAGCAATGTCTTCCAGGGAAAATTCCTTCTTGGCCTAAAGTTTGGCACCAGGAGACAGGTGAGACATTCCTCAATCAGCCTCAATCAGGAGGAAATTGAAAGCAGAGATAGGAACAAGCTGTGGGTAATTTGAATTGCTTTCATTATTCAATTAACTTTGCATCAGTGTGGGTGATGAGAAGATGGGGAGTTCTGATAATACGGTGAACTATTACTCGAGAATCCTCTGGACTTTCAGGACTTTTTGATGACTTGCCTGATAAGAAGACTGAAATGAGGACGAGAAGAGAATCGCTGGAGGAGCCCTTCAGGTACTGTGTCCAAGGAAGATGGCAACTAACGTTTGGAAAATAGGTTTCCCTAAGCTCTTAGGCTGACCTCCCCTGGACTTTTCTTCTTGCCAGCTACTGTTACTATTGTAAAAATTTTACCCCTCAGCTGAGTGGGGTCAGCCTGGGGTTGCTCTCAGGCTGCACCTGCACTCTAGTTTTAAAAACCACTGCACAGAATTTTGCCTTCCTTTCAGAATAGAGACCAGGGAGAAACAGTGACAGCAGATGGCTTAGAAGGTGTGAACCCAAGTAATGACTATGCCTGGCTTTGCCAGCCCAGCAGCCACGAAGAAGGGGACAAGCCATGGGTGACTGAGCTGAGCTGCTTTGCAAAATCCTGGGCAGACACCTCCACCTTTCATTGCCAGGGATTGCTTACCAGCATCTTTCTCTGGGCTGTAAATGCCAGGAGAAAAAAGCATGCCATGCATGCTTTCAGGAGTTATAGGGAGGGTCAGGTTTCCCCTGCTCTCTTTCGTGGTGACCCTAGACCCAGGTACATCTAAACAGGGTTGTCTGAAATGTGTACGAATAGGGTACTTGAGCCCTTAGGTTTGTAAATAGCCATTTACAAAGGCTTTTGAAATGCAGTGATTCTGTCGGCACTGCTGCGTTCAGACTTTCCACCCTCCTCTTTGTTTCTTGTGTTGCTCTGTTGCAGAAAAACACAGAATTGGTGATAAAGCTGTGCTTGAAATAAAGCCCGGCAAACAGACTGATGATTTTGTGGCCTTGGCCACCTGATGCAAGGAGGGGGGGGGGGGGGGGGGGGG